>CABFWB010005561.1:0-19411 GCA_902151455.1 Timema bartmani | reverse complement strand
ACAGACAGACAGACAGACAGACAGACGGAAATTTAAAAACCACTTTTTCGGATTCAGGAAGTCATGAAACGTCAAAATTCATCAAAATCTCGAGTTCGATTTTTTTGACGATCACCATACTTTCTCTACCTGTAAGATAGAGAGAAAGTAAAAATTAACCACAGGGAAGTCAACCAAATGTTAAATCATTTATTGTTTTAAATTGTATTACTAAACACCAAAAGTAGGTTGACTAAAAACACAATATCAAAATAGAGATAGAATCTAAAAATGTGTCAAAAGCTAAAATTTATTTTAAAGATTAACTTCTCTAGATACACAATATTTTGAACTCTCGCTTACTGTCGCTAGAAAGAAGAGTGACAGAGTATTAATAATTGGTTGTTAAAGATTTAAAGCAAATTAAAGTTACATAGTACTGTAACAATATACAGTTTAGAAAAAGGAATAATTCATTTTCAACTTTTCTGGTCTAATTCGATTGGCTATTTTACATCCGTCATATTCAATTTTTGTTATTTGGACTTCTCATTTCACCATTCTCCAATTAGAAATTTCAAATATTTAAGAATTTATGGGGTATTTGGAGTTATCCCACCACATTCTTGGCATTTGTAGTTTTCCATATTTTCTAAAACTGTACAGTGATTTATGCGTGATTGAATAACACACAGACAGACAATATTTAATTTGTATATTGTATTAGTAGGATTTAACCTTTCTAGGTATCTTGGTTTTGGAGATACTGTATAACGCCTACACACATATCCCAAGACACACCTACAAACAAACACACAAATATAGGTTCTAATTTTAAAACAATGTTATAAGTTTATTAATTAATACAATAGGTATAGAATTGTGTAGTAAAGCTTTGAAGTCAATGATACAATTTACAGTAAAAACTTTAGATCATTTAATCACGGTAGATTGGAATTTAGGCCTGGCCAAAACGGAAAATTTCACATCTCACATCTGTAGATACAAGGATATATTGTATGTTACATTTTCTATTTTATTGTTTACTAATTACTATTCATAAATTGACAGAAACTTTTAGATTGTTAAGCTTTCTCAGCCTTTGACCTGTAATAGGTCTACAACCCAACACACCTGCTTATCAGACTCGCATTTATGCAACTAAGTAATTTTGTCTGTCTACAATAACACACACAAACACAATCGTATGTAGGAATTAGATATTGTCCATCTTTTGCGAGTGCTTAGTTATGTTTGCTTGCGTTCAGCCAATCAGAAATAAACGATCAGACCACTATACTCAGATAAAATGAATACATAGTCAAATAATATAGGAGAACATTTTATCTTCTTGGTATAGTAGAATTTATTACATTTTAAAATTAACTAATAAAAACAATAATTTAATTGCTTATAATGTTTTTTTTTTATCTGAAGTGATGTATGTTTGAAAACTTTAATATATTGCTTTAATTATGTAGTCGTAGACTATGGTTGTGTATGTCTGCTCTTTGCCTTTTATATATAATTTTTATGTGGCACTTGAGTTTTTAAAATTGAATTCAATGATAGTTTCATAAATGTGTGCTAGGTGATAATAATTTAACATTGTTTTCAAAATGTTAATACAGACTGTTTATGATTCTCTCCAAATATATCAGAAACAAGAGCTTCCCAAATAAATGTTGATTTTAATTTAACATAAATTAAAGTTCTTTTCAAAAAACGAGTGGGTTGTCTATGTTTTTAGGTAGCTGTGAGAGGTTACATTACATTTAATACTCAATACCCATAAAATAAGAGCGTGTTTTTTTGTACTGTGTACTAATACTAATAATATTATTTATAATAATAATAGTAATAATAAATAAAACAAAACAATGAGCTACAAATTTGCAATAACAAAACTATCTATTTATTTCATTTATCTATTGATCATTATTTCACTGATTCTATTGGCATAGTCTATTTTATTTATTATTTTCTTCCTTGGTTAACTCGTTTTAATCCCTATTGGTGAAAATTATGTCTTACGACTTTTCATTGTAGAAAGTTTATTTTGAATTTAAGAGGAACGTAATTACGAGTAAGCTTACGATTGTCTAATTACGAGTCCGACAAGTGGGTATGTTGTCAGAAGACGAGCCATAAGGGGACTCTGAAATAAAGTTAAACGTAAACATTTCATTTATGAATCAAATTTGAACAAACATTTTTTTTTTTTAGAACCATTTGGAACAAATTTGATACTATCAACATATTTTAAAAACTAGAATTTTTAAGAGTGGGGAACAAACTTGCCAGTGTTGGGGAACTGATATTCAATTTCTCTTTTTTAATGGTGTTTATTTTGGTCAGGTGGAAGGTACGGGTGGATCCAGGAAGCAATTTTGGGGGGAAGGGGAGGAACTTTTACCCGGAGGAGGGAGTACGGAACATTTACCAAATTTTTTCAAATTTAACACTAAAAAAGAATTGTCTTTATAAGGTAATTCTGGAATCTGTTTAATTCTAAATTCCAACTTTTACGCCCGTCGCCTGACCATTAGGGGTGAGGGGGGAATTATGGTTTCATAGACACTAGCAAAAATCTAAGAGCCTAAGCAGTGAAGGCTATGTAGTAGCCTAATACTTTAAAAGAGTTAAATTTGGTATCCTGGTTGACGTACTATTTTTAAGGTACACCTTGTGTTAGTGTCTGTTATTGTTATTTGCAATGTCAAGTTTAATCAGGAACTGAATAGTAAAAGTGGGGTAAATGATTAACTCCTGATTTATGTCGCGCTGGTTCACGAAGACTAGATGTACCAGGTTGTAGTGACACGACTGGATCAAGCTCCATAGTCATAACGTTGCTATTTGCCTCAACGACTTCTCTAAAACAAAAACATTTATTAATAAAATACATTATCTTTAAAACAAGAATAATAGTGTTTATCAAATTTAGGATATTCCACATATATTTACTAAAAAATAATTACTTTCCAGTTAGCTTCTTTTTCCATACAGTGACCATATTTAGCAAATTTATTCCTCTTGCAGATTCGGTGGAGGGTTTTTAACCATATTTAAAAAAATACATCTTTAAAAGATTTCTGGTAAGGTTCGAAAGTGCATGACTAACCCACTGCTCTGAAACTAAAATATGGAATCACTAAATGGTGGAATGAACTGACCAGACGAGCTTCCTTGTCCTTCTAAGAAAAGAACTACTGCAACAAGAGATTGTTGTTTACGTGGCGGTGTCCGCAGCCATGACAAGTTCAAGCTGTGAAAGAAAATAGTAAGGGGAAAGGGTGGAGAGGTATTTGTTTACTCTAATGTTAGGACCGAGTTCTTAAATTCTCCGCTAGTCTCAGGTATTGTCAAGTCAGTCAAACATGGAAACTCCACGCAAAAGTTTATTAAGCAAAGTGATGTGTTAAAGCGAGTTACACAACGAGATGGATTCATACGTAGTTCTAAAAGTCGACCTCATAAAGGCAATAATCAAAAATCTGCTAGCTCACAACTAATCCACCAGAAAATTGATATAAATGTAAAACCTTAGCACAGTAAGATAAAAAATTAAATAAATAATTACAAACTGTTATATAAAAATGTTATTTTTAGATGTAGAAGTAATATTTAATTATTTAAAAATTATTTAGGCGATTGTATTGAAATATTTACACTTTAATCTAAAGTAAGTTACTAAGTCAAATACAAAAAATCAAATACATAGAAATTATGGTTTTTGAAAAATAAATTAATCAAATTTTATCAGTTAAACCAGATTTTAAAGGAAATTTAAAAAATAAAAAAAATATATGTATATTTAATTTAAAATCAAAAAACAATTAGAATTAGTCTTGTTGAGGAAAAAAAATTGTTTTTTCAAAAAGAATCCGATACACAATTCCCCTTAAGCGTATAACCTGAATGGGTAGTAAGACGCGATGCTAAGTAAATAAATAAAAATCTATGCTTTGTAGAAGTGTCTCTCTGTATATATTTTTATTCTTCACCTAGCTGCATAAAATGACAAAGGCTTTGCTATTTTAAATACTAGTTCTATGGAGAATCAAAAATAATCTATATTGCCAAAACAGAACATAAAAAAAAAAGGTTTAAATTAAGGTAGTCAATATTTACAAAATATCAATACCATTAATTTACTGTAATGTAACAGCTACCTACCAGGTAAATCTAGACTTCAAAAAGCACAATGGGAAATAATAATTACTCAATACATTAAACTTTATTCACACACTAATAATACTTTTATTTTCTTCTAGACAGAGGAGAAATCAACACCCATTTTCTTAGTGCACTAAAAAAACCCGGCACATTACCAAAGACGACATAATACAGAGCAGTAGTACCAACAAGGAAGATACAATTTTCTACATACTCCCACCTTAATATTGCAATAAATCAAACAGTGACTCAATAAATCATAAAATCAAAATTAAAATACATTGAGCACTAGTCCATCTTACCACAAGTTACAACATTTATCTACTATACAATTAATTGACCAAACCGCCAGAAAAAAATCTGTAACCTAGTCATATATAGTAAAAAGACTCACATTTATTCACTAATTTTACAAATTACAATTCACAGTAACAATCTGCTGGAAGCTTAATATTTTTCCCAAATCTGGTGATTGTAGGTTGAAACTTTCAATATTATATGTCATTAGTATGAGATACTATTGAAAATATAAATTTTTATAAGAGGGTGAAAATGTAAGAGGAATGTAGGTATGTACTTGCAAGAAACTATAAATAGCCAACCTGAGGCTACTGTGCAATCACACCTTGCAAGGTGAAGGACATCCCTTGTTCACGGGAATTGTCTCTATGGCCAGTTTTGTGTCATGCGATCATAGCTATGTTCTGATGGTTGCAGGGAACAGTTTCAAAGTAAATGTTTTGTAAAACCGAAAGCATCTCGTCGCATTTGGCCGAGAGCTGTTTTCAAGTACGGGTGTGTGTATGCCATCCGCATACATGATTTATAATTTACTATATTTCACTGGTAGTGTTTTTCTTGTGTAGGTGTGAGTTTTCCTTGCATGTATATATTTCTAATAATAATTAAATAAAAGTATTTGCATTGGCTGCAATTATCATTTAGCAAGCTGAACTTATTATTTTACAACACATACTATCCACTATATGATTAACCAACTTAACGTGCCACAATTATTAAATGTAAATTTCTTTCTTGTTCATACATATAAAAAAATTCTTGTTACAAGGTCTTGGAACAATGTATTTAACATTGTTGAGACATCTCGGCACATTCACGTCCTTATCAAGAACGTCAGGTTCTGCCATCAGCTCTTAACACACATTCCTACAGGTAAATGCATCGAAAAGGTTTTATCAAATGTCCAGAGGAGGTCAACAAACCAGCTAACAGCTCTTCCACACGTGCCAGCAGCCAATTGAGAGACTTCACACTATCACTACACCACTGTCGGCCATTCACGTCTTGTCACAAACCTTCTTAGGGTCTGAAGAAATCCATCTATAGACACAAATATTACTACAAATAAGCACCTCAATATACTCCACAAGTAAAAAGACAGCCACACGTTCAGACCTTCACAGGTAGTGAGGCATCCAGCAAAATCCTCTCCAGTAGTTTCAAACAAAGCTAAATCTTGAACACTGTGTTCCAGTAAAGCTACCACAGCTGTCTCTAATTGTTTGGCATATCTACGACACACCACACATTTAGAAATTATGGAACGGATAGCTCTTCTCCCACTGAGTATCCATAGCCATTCTTGAATTATGCTTAGCGAACCTTGGATACCAGTATGAAAGGCCTTAATGTGGAAGTCATGGATGGGTCAAGAAACTACACGATATTTACTCAGAAGAACCGCAGGACAATGGAATTACATGAGATCTAGAACACATTTATAAATAACAGAATTAATAACTCTTCTGCAACCGAGTATCCAAAACCGCTCTTGAACTAAGTTTAGCAAGCTTTGGACACCAACATGAAAGGCCTTAATGTGGAATTCTTGGATGAGTCAATAAACTACTGGGTGTTTACTCAGAATAATTGCAGGACAACAGAATTCCATAAGATCAAAATGTTAAAATACTTTTGTTTTTAATCTTATAATACCTTGGCACACTTAAAAAGGACATGAGGAATAAATTCTCTTCTCATGTTCCAGATAATATTCCTTCTGAACGAGTTGGATGACATATCTTTCTGTAGCTGTGATTTCTTCCACATATAACTCTCCAACAATTTGTTGCTTCTTTTGAAGACAGTTAAATTTGAATCTCTGAATCCATCCTACCAACCGAATCACCTTAAGGTACTTGGAAAAGTATCTATAGTACCAGCTAGACTCAATTTTCTCAGTACACATTGATGATGACACAACATTTTTCTTTTCTTGCTTAATGGCGTCTTCATTGCACATATACGCTTATCCAGGCCATTTCTCCAAAAACTTATTTGACCATGATGATCCTTCCAACCATCTTTGCCTTAACAGCTGTTTAGGTAAGCATCCACGAGTTGGTAGGCCTGTTGGGTTTAAAATACGGGGGACATCGCACCATGTTTCTTTTCTGGTAAGCCTACACATTTTCAATACTCGATTCCATACAAAAATTCTCCATTTAATGTTCTTATGTTCTTCTATTATAATACAAGAAATTACTGTTGTGTAATCAGTCCACCAATAGATAGACATACTTTAAAGGTTTAAAATTTATTTGGCAGACACTGATAGACTAGCACCAACGATGGCAGTTAATAATTCCAACCTTGGCATCCTTTTTGATCGGACTTACTCTTGTCTTGGCCTGAAACAACTGCACACTGAAACCTTGACTTGATTATCCTCTTATAAATATTGCTTTTGCTTCTTGACTTACATAACATAAAATAACACATACAAACTACAGCCACCAAGTTCTACAAGTCCCCCCATAAACTATCTTGGAATAGTCAATTCTTTCAAAAAATATAGAGCAGGAAACTATTCTTGATATCTTCTGGCACTTCAACGTCCCAGCTAATTTTTGACAACCATGTTTTTTGCAGAAGTATCTTTGGGCACAGTGTCGCAGGACATGAAAACACTATGGGGTCAAACAGCTGGTGTGCCACAAACAAAATCTTTCTCTTGGCGACAACTTCTGTTTCCCAGTCATAAAGAATTGTTCAACTTAGTTTAAGGGTGTCAGTATTTCTATTCCATTTTAGCCCAAATACTGGCAACAAATTCGTGGCCTTGACTGTGCTTTTCAAATGGGTGTAATCCCATCCACACAGATCAAACTTGTTCTGCCATCAGCTGAGTGGCTTATTTAATAAAATATGCAAGCTCTTCTTCACTGTCTACACTAGTAACACAGTTTTCTATGTAAAAACTCTTTAACTTCATAATAATATTAGAGGAATACAAGGAATTCTTACTATCAGCATCTTTGAGATCTCTCTTGAGGTGATACTCGATCACAGTGTATAACATAAATCAGCTGCAACAAACTCCAAAAACAACTCTGTTGTGGTGATAAACCTAAATATTGCCATGTTCGTCAAGCCTCTTGAGCACAATCTGATCTTAAGAAATGCCTTTCTGATATCATACACAACACTAATCTTGGATTGTCAGAAATGTTTAAGAATAGACGATATCAGTTCTATGAGATTACTGCTCTTCACTAAACAATGCTTCAAAGCAATATAATTCTTAGTTTTTGCAAACAAATCCAATACTAGCCTGACCTTGGTCAGGTCACTATTCAGTTTGATAACATGTTGATGGGGTAGATAGTTTCCCTCCTTTTGTATCTCTTCCTCAGAGACCTCTTCAATCACACTTCCCCTAACCACTAACACAAACTTGCTGGTATTCACTATAATAACTGTTTCTCTTTAGCTTCATAGTGAATGTACCAAGTCTCTTCCTGGCCATGTCTAAATCGCTAGGAAAAGGGACTTTCTCATCTATCTAAGGCTTTTGAACCTAATAATGCCATCAGAATTCACAGAAACACTATATAGGAAATGATCAACTGTAGCCAACTTCGTTTCTTTCCTGGTCTACTTATCACCTGGGTCTGTTATTCCCAGTGCATCCAGGCTCCATAATTCAGCATTATCTGCATCTTTGCAAAATATGGAAGTAACTACCTGGTATCCTATTCGGAGACCTTGCCCATAATGGTCCAACCCAACAAAGTTTCCATTGTTACTAAACCCCACTGTAATACATGTTTCACCTTTAAAAATCTTGTCTGCCACATCAGGACTTATTAAAACTTCTATAGGCCCTTCCTTTGTGTCATTAGAAATACCACAACACTTGAGCTGTATCATCCATGGTCCTCTCTTAACACAGGCCACATTATTACAAATGATAGGCTAATGGAGAGTTTTAAGTTTTTTTTTCCAGCGTTTTATTACCCGTTTGGGCTATACACCAACTTCAAAATTGTGTACCGTGGAAAGACTAACCCTGCTCCGTCTGCAAACAGTACTCACCCCAGCCAACGGACGTGCTGCAATTTCACATTAGAACTATGATCACGCCAAACAAATGATCAGAATCGACAAATGAACTGTGTGTGTGAAGTGGCATCTGACCCAAATTGTGAACTGCAATTGCCCGTGAAAACGCGCATGCGCAATAAGGACTTGTCTGGACATTGGTAACAGGAGTGACTCCCACCCCCCTCCCCTGTGTCAACGTCGCTTTGCGCAGGCGCTAGACTCAAGAGATGAGCGCTTTATGGCGTCATCCTGGCCTCCCCTAGTTTCCCCCTTCTGAATAAGATTGAATATAAGCGGGTCTGTTACCATGGAGGTTACTCTTTGATGCCTTATAGAAGTTAGGCGTACATGGGCGATATGTAGGCCGCTAGGACTAAACTAATGTAAGTCTGTCTAAATATGTAGGGATTTATCTTCGGACCATTTGGTTGCTAAATTCAGGTCAGGGTTCTGGTCTCGGTGTAGATCTGCTATAATCCAGTAATTCTCGTCTTCGGACCATATGTGTGTAAATATTCAGGTTAGGGTTGTAGTCTTGGAGCAGATTTGCTATATGTTTGGAATGTTAATTTTTAGGGAAGTATTTTGTTACGATTTGTTTATGTATAGGAGATTCAAAGCTAGTGGAAAGCCAGATGGCTGTGATTCTCGTTGTTTAAAGTAATTTTTATGCGGGACTTGTTAAATATTATTAGTTTATATGATGACGGTCAGGTTAAGATAAAGTTTGGTATTTATGCTCGCCATTTCGCGAGACTTATGTAAATTAGCAAATAACTATGATCCTTATATAGGACTCTTTCACTTTTGGTCTAATGGATAGGTCTAGGAACTATAGGGCCCTAACATGTTCTTGTTATGTTTAAGGATAAATAGCTATTCCCTACATACTCATTATATTCATCTTATTTCTAACTTTGTTTTATTAATCACAGTATATATGAGTTTAAATTTAATCAATATTAAGACATTGATATATTTATATAATTTGTTTTTGTCACGCTTAGCTTAACGTGGCGTTCACTATTACAGAGTCAGCAGTATGGGGGATTTAATCATCCTTTCAAATATTGTAAATTTGTGTATGAAATATTATTCAATATAAATTTCTATTAATCTTATTGTAAATAATCACACCAATAAATTAGCCGGTGGGCCATGATTGTGAACTTTCCTTCATTATTGTTTATATTTAATTGCATTTATGAATTGTCCCTTAGGCATAGTTGTGTATGTTCAGGCGTGACATTGGAATTACTGGGCTTGTAGGAAATAATCAATAAGATCCCCTGTGATTACTCTTCCTTTTGTACATATAAACACTGACTGCCCGAGATAGATAATTAGGGGCTTAGGTTGTTCTAGTGAAATAATAAGCCCGCGGGCAGGGTGCAATTGCATGCATAATCATTAGTAAGGTTACTTAACTGGATGCGTTAACAAGTGGGAGCACTATTATATGTGTCAGCTCTGCCAATGCCTGCAAAATGTTCTCAGTTTTCACTGTAAAATATTCCATTTAATTGGCAACAGTTTTACATATGTAGGACCCCTGTGATCCTTTATCGATAACATCGTGTGTACAATGTTCGGAATTCTTTCCCCACAGTTCTTAATCCAATGTCTGTAAATATACCACGGTTAGGTATTACATGATAGTTAATCTCTATTGAAACCTTATATTTATAGGGTTGTCTTTCTGATGAATAATATAGTTAATCTCTACTGAAACCTTATATTTATAGGGCTGTTTTTCTGATGAATAATTTGTCTTCGCTCTTCCCTCCATTCTAGGGCTCATGAGATAAACAGGCTGGCCGCTACACTTGTGACACCTTTACTCTATGATTCATGCTCGTATAGTCAAACTTTAAAACAGGAAAAACAGCAGCGCCTTTTCCTAAATATTTCCATATTTCTTGACAGTGAACACCCTGACACTATCTCACAGTCTTCATTACAGTGATTCTTGCTATATAAAACACATCTTACAGTTGGAGACTTGTAATGTTATATATAAGGTCCGTCCTATGGCAATTATGTCTTAGGTTCTATATTCATATCCACCCAAACCTCTTAATTTTAGATTTGCCACAGGGATACAGACTACCGCACTCAATACTAATTTTGATTAATACTGGTAAATTAATATACGATTAAGATTTATATTCAAGCAATAAGAGAATTAAGTGGTGAAATTTAAAATTATACATTGTGAATGTCTTTGACAAGCAAATATTATTCTGCCACCACATATTAATTGTTTTTAAGTGTTATGTATTTTGTTGTATAACTCATATATATTTGGTTTATATCACACCCCACCTTTTGTGTGATCTGGAGCCCTTTGTAACCATGCAAATTCATCCAGGAAGCAAGAAAATACCAGGTGCCAGGGAAAAGTCAGGGAACTATCCAAAATTTACTGGAATTTTAAAATACCCCCAATTTGAATTTTCAAGCAATTTCACTCACAAACTTTTCCTGTCTCTCTCTCTCACTCTCTATCTCTCTCTCTCTTTATATATATATATATATCTCATCATTATCAGTTTATTGTTCCAGTGAACCGGGTACAATTAGTGAGTTTCTTCCATTTCTATCTATCTAGATACATTTCTTCATCATTTATGGCTTTCCAGTCACCCCTCTTCTGGATGTCTTCCTTTACAACGTCCATCCATATTCTTCTCGGTCTTCTCCCAACTACCTCCGCCATCCACTTCCTTGCCACTCTTCCAATATCCATCCTCTTCACATGCCCGAACCATTTCTTCCTTGATCTGGTGATTTTTTCACATAAGGGTTCTTTCATTTTAGTCTATGTTCGTATAACCTCATTTCTTATTTTGTTTCTCTTAGTCTTTTCCATCATGGTGCGGAGAAATTTCATTTCCGTGGCTTGTATACAGCTTTCTTCTCTTTTGGATTATGCACATGTTTCCAGGCTGTAAGTGGTCATGGGGATGAAATAGCTGCTGTAGAGGGTCTGTTTGGAGCGCAGTGGCACATTCACATCCCATAGTAAATTTCACACTTGTTGGTAAAAATGTGAGCCTTTTTTGGATTTTGTTAGTGACTTCTGGGCGAGCGCTTGTGTCCGAGATATTACACTTTTCCAATATTAAAACTGTTTCACCTCCTCCAGCTTTACTCCAACCAGGAAGATGTAGTTTCCTTCTTTTGTCTACTGACCCTTATCACTACAGTGCTAATTTTTATATCAAAATTTTTAAACTTTCTATTCCATTGTTCTAGTTTCTACTCCAACTCTTGTTACTTCTTTCCCCAAATCACTACATCGTCTGCGAAAGCAAAAGCTGTCAAATCATAAGAAGGGTTGTCCTTTTTCATTCTTTTTATGATTTCGTCCATGATAACAATGACCAGAAGAGGTGACAGTGCACTTCCTTGCTGGACTCCTCTGGTGGTGGTAAACCACTTTGAGTTTACATTTGTACGCAACTCTGACACTGTACAGCATTTGTACTTTCCTGATAAGTGGTTCTTGGCACACCCTAATCTCCTGGAGCATTACAATGTAATAGGCCTTTTCTTTGTCGAGGAACACGAGAATGAAATTTTCTTCTGCTTCCCATCTTGTCTCCATCATCATTCTTTTGGTGAAGATCAAATCGTTCGTGGATCGGTTTCCTCGAAAACCGTGTTGTTCTTCTTCCAGTTGCGGTTCAATCACCTTTATATAAATATGTATAAAATTATTATTTTAACATTGCTCTATATGTGGAGGTGCTACATTTATACATATTTTTCACATCCACTAGCGTTTCCAGTCTGTGACGTGTTTTTTTTTATTCAAGCCATATATTTTCCACTACTGAGTTACTAGTCGCTAGTCCAGTTGTAACTTCATATGTCCTAAAATCTAACTTAAGACTAGGGCAGGCACAACATCCAGTCCCCAGCCGTTCATTTATCACTTTGAAAGGGTAAACTCACACTTCACCAATGATACATTTTTCAGCCATGCTAGGAATCAAACCTGGGACCCTTAGCTCAGTTGACAGACATGCTACCAATTGACTAAGCTAAGGTGTCAGATGCTACTCTATATATAACTACCACTAAATAGTTGATTCTTCAAAACTTAACATACTTGTGTCTGAATTTGTTTTGAAGGATTTTGCAACCTGTGTTTGAATTGAAGTTAATATTTTTTGACTTGAGCTGCATTGAGAAAATGTTATATATATATATATATATATATATATATATATATATATGTGTGTGTGTGTGTGTGTGTGTGTTTGCTTAGGGTGTGGATAAGCCAAACCAGTACCATAGACACAAACACACTTTTGTGTACTGTGGTTCACACCTGTGCATGCACGTGCGTGCGCGCACACACACACACACACACGATTTTAAAGTTATTAAATTATACAGCTACCAAATCAGACATTTCTTGAATTCTACCTCAGTAGTACATCACACACAAGTGTTTAAATTGTTTTCGAGTTTGAGCTGCTTTGAGGAAATAATTACTTCTTTTTCACATCCCAGATAATAGCCGTCATAACTACAGCCAAACCACTTTGTTGGCTGCACGGTCGAAGCCTCTAAGGGATCACTCTAGCATTAGACTTGACTGGCGATTACTGGAATATCGTGGTTCAACTACTGGTAGTGCGTACTGAGGATGGTTTTTATTAAATTATTTTCTATTTTCCTTCCACAATCTTTAAATTCAACCATTTGGGCATAAGCACAAATAGTGCCATTGGGTCTAAACTTATTTGTGATGTTTCAATATGCTTATTGTTGTTAATTAATTTTGATTTGGGGTTTGATGAAATACTATATACTATTCATAATTATTTATTCTTCAAAAATATTTTCTCCGCAGTAGTACACAATGGGTGATACCAATTTCTGCGGGAAGGGGAATGAGGGCTCTTCATTTAATTTTGTATCTACATTTTAGCTGTGGGTTTTAGTTTAGGGGAATACATAATTTAGAATTATAATAAAAAAAATTGTTTTTTGTTTACTAGTGTGAGACTTGGTCTAGTCCAACATTAGTATGAAACATTTACAATAGCTTGATCTAATTAGCTCAAAAAGTCAACTGTAACACAAAAGTTAGTGCTCATGTACCTTGCACAAGATAGGGGAGTTTAATCTCGGATTTTACCTTGCAAGCAGCTGCAATCTGCATAGCTCAACAATTACCGGGCAAAGCTCTATCATGAATAATCACCATTAGATCTGAGAGATGATGTTAAGTTTAATCAACTGTTGTTGGTAAACTCAGTAGGCAATCAAAATTAACTGTCCCAATGTGAATGATCTGAATCAGCTTAAGAATTATCCTGTATCAAGTCACAGATATTATTCAAATGAGGATACTGCCTCAACTCAACATAATTATTCTATTCTTAGTTTACTGAAAAGGTAATTATTTTATGTTTAGGCATACATCCTCTCAGACCTGAGTGAGACTTTGTGATGGAGAGTGCAGTGAATAAGTTTCTAGCTCTGCATCAAGTAAGTGTATTATGTGCTTAATATTCTTTTTAAATGCAAAGGATAGATGAGACTTCTTTGACATTTAATAATAATTGTGTTCTTAAGGCCTAAATTTTATTGCCAGCAAGTCTAAAGTATCAAGAGGTTCTTCAACATTTAAAAAATGTAATCAAGGAATTGTGAACATCATCTTACGAATGATCCCCTTTTAAACCCTTTGACTTGTATTTAGCTTAAAATCTGAGGGGTTAATTTGCTTTAATTGAACACTCAGAAAAGGAGGCTTTCCTTTACAAGTCTTGTGTCTCCTATTTAGTATAGAATTCTAGTTTTGTAAACCATTGTGGAAACTCGCCAAGTATGTTTCTACAATTGGTGGGAATAGGAAACAAAAATAAATGATAGGGAACTCCGTATGGACTTTCTCGCTCTATTGTTTAAAAATGGAGATATTTATTCGAAACTCGTAATATATTTGAAACGAAATAATATACACTAGCAAATCCAAGCATAAATTACACTATAGGCCTACTAATGTAAAACATTTTTTGAGTCCCGATTTTAGATTTTATAATTTTATTTTTAAAGAATTAATGTTATCATTTGTATGTTAGGACAAATAAAAAAGATCGATATTGGATCCACAAGAGTCGACACTTCATATTAAAATTTCGGCTTCCGGTTAAATTTTTCGACATTTTATTAGGTGTTGCACATCTTCAGGACATCGCATTGATATTAAATTCCACATTTATAAATTTTGACCAATAAAAAATGTAAATATTTACTATTGAGTCTTAAATGGAGATAGATCATTGTTGTACAAACATTTCTCCTGAGAGGTTAAGGAAAAATAACATAATCTTTTGGAGAGACTTACTTATATTTGCTTACTATGACACTGGAGAATTATTACGCTAAAACTTAAGTAGTATCTTTACAACTAAAGCTCACAAAAAACCATATTTTAGGGCTCAATGAGTCATGAGACATTGAGATCCATTAACATTCCGGGCTAGATATTTTTTGAAGTAGCAATATTTTACCTTTAATGTTAATAAAGTTAAAAAATATATATATATTTGCGTATAGCTTGAAAGTTATTTGTTTTATAAAAATAAATTTTGAATAAAATATTTGTATTATAAAGAGATATACATATTTACAATGATACGTAATTTCCTATCTCAAATAGTTTGAGATAAAATAAAAAATGCGAATTTACACATCAGACTGGAGCCCTTAAAGTTATTTTGCCGAAATATTGAGAGTAGCCATTTTGTTTAAAATATTCAATAATATTTTGAAATAAAATTTAATCAAAATTGTTAGAGCTGATTTTAATAAAATTGACTTTTTCTCTTTTTGCCCTTCATTAAACCACCCTTAATATTAGAGCTAAATATCCAATTCCAAAAACCCCTCGGGGCAACACATTGAAAACCCTAGATACCAAGTCTTAGCCCAATCGGTAAAATAGTTTAGGCTCTAGTTGGAGGTACTGACGGTCAGACAGATGGAAATTCCAAAACTACTTTTTTGGATTTGGGGGGGTCATTAAATGTCGAGATTCATCAATATCTCGAGTTCGATTTTTTTGACGATCACAATACTTTTTCTACCTGTAAGATAGAGAGAATGTAAAAAGGACTATACCAGATTATAGAAGCGTGTGGACTTGTGTGCTATATGGCTATTGAGGTTACATAAGGTCTCGGGGTGAATTATGATGAAGAAGATCAGCATAGAAATCTTACCATTAAAAACTGGACTAGTTGAATTATTTTAAGAACTGGGTCTTCCCTGACATTCAATATCTCTGCTGAAAATGGCATTGGGTCAAGTTATAATTCATTCTTTAGATGTCATCCAACTATCCACAGGTTGCTCAACTTTTTTCAGACATGCAGTGAAATTATGTTTTTAAATACCTAAATGGTAATTTTTTAATCATTTTATTTCAAAATGTTTAGAAACTATAAACCTAAGATGATTATCAAATGTGGAAAGTTGTGACTTTGATTTCCACAAAAAACTTTGTGTGAAAATAATTCTTTTTTGTATTAATAAAATGTTATTTTTCACATGGTACAGCAAAAATCAAACCAACCTTTTCTCACCAAGGATTAATTGTTAGCAAAAGTTTCAATGCTATATATATATATATATATATATATATAGTGTAAAATTCTGGGGGCCACATTCTCGGTTAAGTTCTAAAATTAACAGTTCTCGTCCTTAAACCAAATGTCCATAACTTTTCAATTAGTCCCTTGACCTCCAAGGGCAGAACAAAAGATTAAAAATTAATATTAAATAATAACATTGAGGAGCTGTTAGGGAAGGAAGGATGGGTAGAGAAAAACAAGGTTCTAAGGCTGTTGGAGCTGTGCAAGAAATAAAATTTAAAGTGACAAACAGCTGGTATTAGAAGGAAAGAGAAAGTCATAAGATCATTAGATACAGTTGGGATGGAGAGCAAAAAAGTTTGTGATAGACTACTTTATCATAGATGAAGAAATGAAAAGGCAGGCCTTAAACATCAAGGTGAACCCAAGTGTGTCCTTAGATAGTGACCACAGGTTGTTGGTGGCAGACATAAAGGGATGGGAATGTAGAAGAAAGGGAGTAAGACAAGAAATAAGAATAAGGGTGTGGAGGCTAAAAAGTGAAGAGGAAAGAAGTCTGGTGGGAGCAGCTGAGGAGGTATGTGGGAGGACAAGTAATAAGTGGAAGGGGAGGGAGACACCCTGTGGGAAAGACAGGATGAAATAAGCAGTAGAGGAGAAGAATAAATCATTTGGAAGGGTTTTAAGAATAGGAATGAGGAAATAGAGTAAGAATATAGGGAGAAGAAGAAAAGAGCGAAGCGAGTGGTACGGGAAATCAGGAAGGATTGGATGCAAAATTGGACAGAAATGCTGGAACGGGACAAGGAAGGAATTAATAAGGTGTTATATAGCCAAGTAAGAAACAGGAGTAGAGAGAAAAGCAGGAAGAAGGAAAAAGTTGAAGACAAGAGAGGAAGAAAAGGAACTATGGATGAAATATTTTGATAAAATATTCAGCCCGGAAGAGGAAAGGAATGAGAGTGAAACAGAGGAGCAGGAAGAAATAATAGAAGAGGAGGAAAGAGGTCCAACATTGAAAGAGGTGGAGGATGAAACAAGGAAAAGCACCGGGTGTGGATGAACTGACTGTGCAAATGATAGGTGCAGCAGGTAAAGTAGGACAATGGTTATATAGAGTGCTGAGAGTGGTTTCGAAGGAGAACAAGGTACTGGAAGACTGGAAAAAGGGAGTTATTATACCTCAAGTCAAGAATGACAGAAAGAGGTGTACAAATTATAGGGGAATACCGCTGATGTTCCATTGTACAAAACTATATGGGAAGATACTGGAAAGGAACATAATAAATAAAATGGAAGGAAGGTGGAGAGAGGAACAGAACAGATTTAGGGAACGGAGGTCTACAATAGACTTAATCTTTGCCATACGACAGCTGATGGAAAGAAGGTATGAATATGGGAAAGACTTGGTAATGGTATTTATGGATGTAGAGAAGGCATATGATAGCATGGATATAAATATAGTTTGGAAAACGATGGAGGAGGCCAAAGTAGAAAAAGGAGTTGTAATGATAGTGAAATACATATATGAGGATAACAGGAGTTGTGTTAAGATGGAGTGTGGAAGGACAGAGTGGTTCCAAATAAAAAATGGAGTGAAGCAGGGAAGTGCCCTTTCACTATTACTATTTATAATGGTAATGGAAATGGTCATGAACAAAGTGGCAAGAAAACTCTGAGAGGAAAGAATGAAAGCCCTGATGTTTGCTGATGACTTGATGGTATGGGGGGATAAGGAAGAGGAAGTACAGGAACAACTACAAGAATAGAATGAGGAAGTAAAAGAGTGTTGAATGAAATTTATCATGGCAAAGTGTGAAGTGATGGTAATGACAAGAAAATGGTAAGGCCTAATAAACCTATAAGGTTGGATGGCGTAGAACTGAGAAATGTAAAGAACTTAAAATATTTTGGAAGTGTGATTGAGGAGAAAGGTGGAAGTAGAGAGGATCTAATAAGAAGAGGACAGCAGGGAGAGTTGTTCTATAGGTGTGTAAGAGATCTACTATGGAGAAGGGAAGTCCCCTTGAAGTGTAAGGAAGTGTTGTACTGGGCATATTCTGTAACCCATTGTCACTTATGCAGCAGAAACATGGACATTGAATGAAAGAGCGACTAGGAAAGTGAAGGCCATGGGAATGAAGTTTGTTAGGAGCATGTTAGTTGTCACGCGGAGAAAGAAGATTAGGACTGAAGTTATTCGGGAAAGAGTAGAGGTACGGGGAGTACATGAGATAGTAGAGGAAGCAAGACTGAGATGGTATGGGCATGTAATAAGGATGGAAAAAGAGAGGAAAGAAAATGTTGGAAATGAAGTATGTGGGGAAAAGACCGCAAGGGGGGCCAAGAAAGAGAGGGGGGAACAGATAACAGAAAAGTTCATGTGAAAAGAAAGAATGGAAGTAATTAAAGGAGGAAGAGTGTTGGAAGGATAGAGGATGATCGAGGCATTTTACAATACTGACTTGTCTACAATCTGGAAACAGTTGATGATGATGATGATGATGTTTCTAATGAAAAAATTGAATTTGACTGGACATCAATATAATTCATGCTTTTAAGTTAAGAAACACAAATGTTAAACGTATTGTTTGTAGAAGTGTGGTAATTAATCAATCCAAACACAATTTTGATTGATTAATTAATGTGCTATGGTATTTTTAACACCATCAGAGCCCTTAGACATTGCTAAGTGTAATAAAAGGGTTTCACTCTCCATTCAGCTACTTGTTCATAAAGTCTGACAATTTTTTTAATTACTTGTACTTGTTATCCATCCCTTCAACTTCGGAGGTAACTGGTTGATGTCACGATGACGGAGACGTCGTGGTCAGACACGCGTGGGTAGGAAAAAGGTCGGTGAGTGTGTTCCGGCAACGTTAGTCGCGGTGTAACGGAAAGATGTTCCTGCAGCGTTAGTCGCGGTGTAACGGAAGGAAGTTCCGGCAACGTGAGTCGCGGTGTAACGGAAGGAAGTTCCGGCAACGTGAGTCGCAGTGGAACATGAGGAAGTCCCAGCAACGCAGACGCAAAAAAGCATGCTCTAATGCACCCTGAAGGGGTGCACGAGATCAAATTCCAACACGTACCGACCAATTGGTCACACCGTGTGGTTTTCGGGTAATTAACAAACGGGTTGTCACATTTTGCGAAGTTACTGAAACAAACAAAAAATCATATTATTATTTTATATTAATTTAGAAAAACAATTGTGGGGAACCGACTAAGGGTTTTTTAGAGTTACGTGCGGAGACACTACTCTATGGGGGGCTGGGTGAGAGCCTCCC
>CABFWB010005560.1:0-43429 GCA_902151455.1 Timema bartmani | reverse complement strand
GAGGGAGAGCCATTATATATTATAGAAACCTAAACACGGCTGTTTGGAACAGAGCCAAGAGGTCCGTCTACCAGTCGTGAAATATTGGTGTTTCGATCATTATTTTGGTGCAGGCCTACTTGGTGTTTGGTGATTTAATGGTAATTGTTATCAAACGTAAAGCTAACGTTATAAACGAATTATTATATTATAATCAAGTTAATAAGGTATAGTTGAGTCTACGAAAGTGTACACACATTCGCATTGTTAGAGGAGAGAGAAACAATTGGTTCTAACTGAATTGTATAAACCATCTCCAGTTCAACTTGCCAGAATTCAAACCCTAACCGGAACGAACGGCCTGTAGGAATGTTTGAAATTTGAATGGACCTAGAAGTCATTGAAGTTTGATCTAAGGCCATAATTCAGTTTCATATTCGATAATATCAGAGGATTTGAAATATATGTGAGGGTGGGCAATGTCCCCATCACATCACGTTTTGTTACTTTACCCATTATTCATGAAACGTGAACAAAGCAGAACACCCAATTTGTCTGTAGGACTTCCCCCAGCCGTGGAGCTTGTATCAGAGTAAGCTACTCTTTGACCTTGATATGGTCAGTGAACTACACATACACCTGCGAGCCCTTACTCCATGGAGCTACAACACACGGAGGTGTTCATTCTCAGTTGCACACAATCGCCGTAATAGCGCTGATGTGCAAACATTGGAGCTAAGAAGCAACGCCATCTTTTTGTTGGGAAATGAACGCTCATATAGATCAAGTCGGATAGCTTTAAACTTACCTTTGTTGGTTTCGCTATGGTGCAGCCTATAAGACAGAGAGAACCATAGAGTAATCGGTCAAGGTAGGACACAGGTGTCCCGTGGGTTTAATTATTCTGTATATCTGGGTACTTATGTAGCGCCTAACCGCACTGACATATTATTTCCAAATTTGATATTTCAAGATATTTTATTTATATCCTATCTCGGTGATTAATTAATAAAATGCAGACGCATACAAATTAAGGATATTTTAACAAAAACAGCAAATACAAACCTTCTTCGGTGGTCGCATCTTCTAAAGCGTCATTTTCGTGTTAGACTAGACTACCGATGATAAGGATATCGGGGTTCGAATACCGGAAGGATGTTTTCTAAGTGGTTCCACTCTTACTCTAGGCAGATGCGGGTACACTTCCCCTAAATTCAAACCTTTCTCATCCCTAACTTAACTCAACTCGTGTCTCACTTTATTAATATTTGATGTATATATCCTCATTAACGAAACCTTCATATATATGTACTTAGAGGGAACTTACCTAAATAAACAACAAATATAACAATTGGTGGGTTTGAAAGATAAATGGCGCCGTTTATCTCAATTGTGACAGTGAGATGGTTTGCAGGGGAACATTAATATAAGTTTTATTAGCATTATTGAATTAAATATAATAATACGATGTATATAGTGTTGACATAAATTATAGTAAAACTTGCCTTTTAAACTTTGTCCAAGTGAGAAGATTTATTTTGAGCAGGTTAGGCCTCGCTTTAATTTTCAAGAAACTAAAGGTTTCGTTCACAAGGATGACTTTAATAACTAATCTTCCCGATCGGGCTATTTGATAAACACATCTTTCTAAGATAATTGTTTATTGGCTTTTAAATAGGGATTGTTGGGCGTCGCTCCTCTTTCATCCATGAACTAAATTCTCGCTTTCAGAAACAAAACAACTTACACCGGCTTTTATTTTCAACAAAAACAACAATGAAAAAACAAAAGGCAACAAAAAGATTGAGTGGATGAAACCAAGCAAAGGACAAGTTGTGTTTGTAATCGGAGAGTTGTGGTCCACGTGTTTTTCAAGGTCAACAGATCATCTCATTAGCTTCAGCCTGTGTTTTAACTAACGAGAAAGATATTTATCATTTCAGAACACAAGATTTAGCTAACAAATTAATATTGTGATAGTGCAAATCACTATTTACAAATTCACAAGTTGATATTTTATTTTAACAATAATCCGAACGGGTAGTAAGACGCGGTGCTAAAAAAATTTTTTTTTTAACAATATCAAGTATAAGAAGACCAATCCATGCTTCACCTACATGATAGGCACATTATTATTATTATTATTATTATTATTATTATATTATAATACATGATCCAGGTTTAGTTTTTGAAATAACGTTAAATTAATTTTATCAAATTAAAAGGATGTCTATATATGTGATTCCAAGATGGTTGTCTTTTAACAATACAATGTGTTTTCAGTGGCAGGGCACGAACTGTTGACTTAACTAACTGCAAGAGCGACACTAAGAGTTCGGCCTGGATGTTGACAATGTGTGTACAAGAAGAGTAAGGAGTGTGGTGGTGAGGAGAGAGGCGGTGGAGAGGCTAGATTTACAATCACAATCATTTTTCGACAGGCTCACTAAGGTAAGTTTTAAGATATTTGAGAATTAGCAGCGAGCTTTCCTCTTTACCTTGAGATAAGAAATTTCATAGTTTTCTTTACCCTCTTTCTTATTGACATTACAAAGGGTGGTTGTAGGTGAAGAGAGAAAGGGAGTGTAAGTTAAACAGAATATAAAAATAGTTCCAGAAAATGAAACAAACCCTTGTATTTTAAGCCATGTAGTCTGACAGTGATTGATACTTTCTTGGTGACCAAGGCGGCCGCCTTAAGCATATGCGTTAATATTTAAAGGTTTGCGTTTAAACTATAAATTATGATTGTATCGAGAATCAGCTCAACTGTTCCATCGATCACAGCCTGTCAGTTTTTGTTGATGTGAAAGTGTTGTAGACCACAGTTTATGTTAGGCCTACGAGTGGTCGTATTGTTGTGGAAACAAACATCTGGAATTGTGTGTCATTGTTATCAACATTCACTTATCGTTCCGACATTCCAACCAAGGATACGACCTAGACTCGACAAACGTGGCGGATGTTATGGCTTTGAGGACTCTGCTTACACGCTCTACCTATTCCTATAGCTGTTATATTATTGATTTGTTTGCTTTCTTGTAGTTTATGACATTCGCGGCGCCATTATGTAGAACAAACTCCTTCCGAGGCAAACAAAATAACACGTTAATGCTTGGATACTTTAAGTTTGTTTCTGCGTTTTCAACAATCGATAAGAGACACATATTTGTCAAGTTTTTATGACCGTTATGCACAGTTTAGTTGTCCACAATAAGTTATTTTGATGGGGATTTAAAAGTTTCCCAAACAATGACGGCGCTGCGCTGGTTTGGTAGGCAACAATAGTATCTTACTAGATTTATCTCTAAATTACATGGCCAGTTTTATTTACCTCCCTTTGGGGCAGGTGAAAGGAATGAATGAATAATGGTGTGATTAAGATTAGGCCTACACTTAATACTATATATACCACGCATTATTAGCTATAGTTTTAATAACAAATTCGATGAAATATGTATTTCTATTTGGCTGTGACGTCAGTTGAGGCAATGAATGCCCGCTGCCCATTTGTTGTGGAGGCACAGGTTGACAGGCTTCACATTTTCATATTATACATAGGTAGGTATTTAATAAAATAAACACAATTCAATCCAATTTGAGCAAAATAATCCCTTTATTAACATAACGTCGTGGGTTGCATAATATTATGTTGAGCTTGTCGACTGAATTCAATGACTGGTATAGAAATAACACTTTTAATATTATAACTAATGTTTCATGTTTGATACGTTTTTATGTTATGTACTACTACAAGAAACTTTAAATGGTGCAGTTACGAATGTAGTTGATTTTTGTGTTTTATTCAACGTTGAGCTAATTTACTCTAATACAAGTTGAGTCTAGACCGCAACTAATATTTGTACGTGTAGAATATTAATTGTGATTTTTCATTATAGATTATAGTTTGTGCTCCACCATCACGTCATATCCTTAAAAACAAACATTATCTATCTATAAGTATGTAAACACAATAGACAACTCATTACTGACTCATCCTCCCGTTAACTGGGTCTACGGTCTGCCTATCTACCAGGATAGATACATTGTACATTGCGAAGGCTACTGACCGCGTATTTACTCTGATGTGGTATCACAGACAGACAGATAGACAGACAGACGCCTGTGTGTGACTACTGGCATGAGTTACATCGGTATAGGTCTATACTCTCTATCAATCTACAATAAACAAGAGAAGTAACCTGTAAGAAATGAGAAAATTATGTTTCATAAAGCTACAAGTTCAATTTAACATTTTACAGCTGTTTTGTACAAGTATGTTTATAGTTCGTTTTCATAAGTCTAGTTGTAAATTTACAAGTCTTGACACATTAGTTAAAATACTGTACACGTGCAGTTTTGGTGACACAATGAGTCGAGTGTACTTGTGTTTGATGAAACAGGCAGGTCCTTGGCGTGGCTGCGCCGTGCGTTACTGCAACAAGCAATGCAAGCAGCCAGTCAGGACTTGTCTATATGACGTCAGTTCAGAACAACACTGCTAATAGGCCTATAGTTGGACCCTCACCAATACTTTCGAAACCAAAGCATTTTTTCTTTTTAGTCTGTTGTTCGTTTGTTCTCTAATGTTCAACATTTTTATCCTGTATTCCTTCACATGAAATGTGTTTGTTCCACCTCCACTTCCTACATTCTAACATTGTTTGTTTTAGATTGTATATTTTATTTGTTTGTTCTGGAATGTACTACAAACGTAAAACACATTTTTTCCATCAAAGTTAACCCCCCTTTACTATTCTCTACAATATTGATGTTTAGAAGGTTGAATTTATAGGAGGTGTAGATGTATTTGCGTGGAGGAATAGTGGGAAACCATTTTGAAAAAAACATTCTCAGTACACCTGACCAGGACTCGAGCCCGGTCTCCCTGTCACCGGCAGGCTAGTCTGACACAAGATTGACGCCTTAGACCATGCGGCCACAGAAGCAGGTAGGAGTTAATTGGTGAAAATATATAATAGGAACAATTTAGTATAATGTAATGAAGTTCAGCAATTTTACTACATTTAAAGTTTATGTACAGAGGTAGGTAGTTCACGGATATACCATCTAGAGGTGGGCAGTTCACAATATACCATCTAGAGGTGGGCAGTTCACGGATATACCATCTAGAGCTGGGCAGTTCACAATATACCATCTAGAGCTGGGCAGTTCACAATATACCATCTAGAGCTGGGCAGTTCACAATATACCATCTAGAGGTGGGCAGTTCACGGATATACCATCTAGAGCTGGGCAGTTCACAATATACCATCTAGAGCTGGGCAGTTCACAATATACCATCTAGAGCTGGGCAGTTCACAATATACCATCTAGAGGTGGGCAGTTCACGGATATACCATCTAGAGCTGGGCAGTTCACAATATACCATCTAGAGCTGGGCAGTTCACAATATACCATCTAGAGCTGGGCAGTTCACAATATACCATCTAGAGGTGGGCAGTTCACGGATATACCATCTAGAGCTGGGCAGTTCACAATATACCATCTAGAGCTGGGCAGTTCACAATATACCATCTAGAGCTGGGCAGTTCACAATATACCATCTAGAGGTGGGCAGTTCACGGATATACCATCTAGAGCTGGGCAGTTCACAATATACCATCTAGAGGTGGGCAGTTCACAATATACCATCTAGAGCTGGGCAGTTCACAATATACCATCTAGAGGTGGGCAGTTCACGGATATACCATCTAGAGCTGGGCAGTTCACAATATACCATCTAGAGGTGGGCAGTTCACAATATACCATCTAGAGCTGGGCAGTTCACAATATACCATCTAGAGGTGGGCAGTTCACGGATATACCATCTAGAGCTGGGCAGTTCACAATATACCATCTAGAGGTGGGCAGTTCACAATATACCATCTAGAGCCGAGCTGTTCACGGATATACCATCTAGAGCCGAGCTGTTCACGGATATACCATCTAGAGCCGAGCTGTTCACGGATATACCATCTAGATGCGAGCAGTTCACAGATATACCACCTAGAGGTGAGCAGTTCACGGATATACCATCTAGAGGTGGGCAGTTCACAGATATACCATCTAAAGGTGGGCAGTTCACAGATATACCACCTAGAGGCGAGCAGTTCACGGATATACCATCTAAAGGTGGGCAGTTCACAGATATACCACCTAGAGGTGAGCAGTTCACGGATATACCATCTAGAGGTGGGCAGTTCACAGATATACCATCTAGAGGTGGGCAGTTCACAGATATACCATCTAGAGGCGAGCAGTTCACGGATATACCATCTAAAGGTGGGCAGTTCACAGATATACCACCTAGAGGTGAGCAGTTCACAGATATACCATCTAGATGCGAGCAGTTCACGGATATACCATCTAGAGGTGAGCTGTTCACGGATATACCATCTAGAGGCGAGCAGTTCACGGATATACCATCTAAAGATGGGCGGTTCACAGATATACCATCTAGAGGTGGGCAGTTCACAGATATACCATATAGAGGTGGGCAGTTCACGGAAATCTGTGACCTTGTAAGCCATTTAGTTTGCTGCTTATAAAAAAGTAGGAAAATTTAAATCTTTTTGAAGTTATTTGGAGTAGTCCTCACGTAGAATATTTCAGAACTTTGAATATTTCTATAAGCTATTTATGGGCGAGATTATTGAACTCACTCGAATGACATCCTATATTTAGCCGAAGGAAAATTATCAAAATACAGATCGAAGGAGCATTTTTTTTAGGAGATACACTAATCTCAACAGTTTGGACAGAGAATGGGACGCAAAGCCAGATTTCTTGTTATCATATATCGAATTAATCCAGAGTCACTCGACAGCTGATTGGCTGTTGGTCAAAATACAGAGCTCAGGAAAATGTCACATTATTTATCTTTATATAGTTGTGCAATAGATATAATAGTTTTAACCAAACTTTATACAGTTGTAGTTTGTTTTTTTAATCTATTTTGATACAAGCCCATCTTTCAGCTTCAATGCCGAAGGGAGTGGAATAAATCTAAATGGTGATGTACAAATGAAATAGCCGGGGTGGGGGCAAAGACCCTCATTCCGGTTCCACTGCCGTTCATACTATCTGTCAAAGCTCACAAGAGCATTTCAATATATTTATGTAGTATTAGTAGCTTTGGTAACTTCAGATACTAACGAGTTTATAACCCTACTACAATATGCAAGAGTACAATCGGGTATCCATTCACCTTAAATATATTCTCAAGGGTAGCAGATGTACAAATATTTATTATTTCTGCTAGAAGAAATATTTTTTAAACACATTCAAACAGGGCTGATTCGATCTAAAATTTTGAGATTCCCAATCTTAGCTAGGTTTCAAACCAAAGAATATACTTTCCCAGTATTTTATATGAAAAGCTATAAATAGAAATATCATAATTTTATGCTTTTTCTTCTAAGTTTTTAGAACAAAGATGATTAAAAAAATCTCCTGAATTGGAGATAAAACCAATTGTTTATGCTCTCAACTTGGGATTCAAGAGATTATTGAAATTTGAGATTCAAGAGATTATTGCAGCTTGGAATTCAAGAGATGATTGCAACTTTTTATCATTTCTTTGACTGCTCGAGTTTTCCTGCACCCAAAATTCCCTTGACGGGTTTTGGGGTGGAGCAGCGCTCTTACACTGGTTGAGGGTGGAGCGACAATCTGGCACTGGTTGAGGGTGGAGAGACAATTCAGCACTGGTTGAGGGTGGAGCGACGATCTGGCACGGGTTGAGGGTGGAGAGACGCTCTTACACTGGTTGAGGGTGGAGCGACGATCTGGCACTGGTTGAGGGTGGAGCGATGATCTTACACTGGTTGAGGGTGGAGCGACGATCCGGCACTGGTTGAAGGTGGAGCGACAATCTGGCACTGGTTGAGGGTGGAGCAACGATTTTACACTGGTTGAGGGTGGAGCGACGATCTGGCACTGGTTGAGGGTGGAGCGACGATCTGGCACGGGTTGAGGGTGGAGAGACTGCTCTTACACTGGTTGAGGGTGGAGCGACGATCCGGCACTGGTTGAGGGTGGAGCGACAATCTGGCACTGGTTGAGGGTGGAGCGACAATCCGGCCATTGGTTGAAGGTGGAGCGACAATCTGGCACTGGTTGAAGGTGGAGCGACACTCAAGCTGATTATCAGCGTGAAATATAATTTTATCTGGAAATTATACTTGTTTGTCTTTAAATATAAATTCATGGAATGTGTCTTTCCAATTATTAATAATTTAAATTTAATTAGATTAATGATAGTTACAATAGATAGACGGCCCTTCAATACACAATGAAAGACCCAAGCAAGGGAACCCGAACGTCGGTCAGCTGCCATTGGCGGAACTCTGCTAGTTCAATATCGAGAGTAAATAATGCCTTTTTGTAATGACTTTGTGTTTGCTATTCAGTATTCTATTAAAATTTAGGGCAAGATTGTTTAAAAGAAAGTAGGATATTTGGAAATACTAAACTAACACAGTTCATTGTAAGATTTTTTACTGTTAAATACATTTTAAAATAAGCATTGTTTTTTTAAATAATTCGTTACATATCGATAACGTTATCAGCTCGGGAAACCAATTTTAAATGAATACACACTTTATCTGGGGAAAACGAAAATTCAATTAACTTTTAACATTTTAATTTAAAATTAACAGCCAATTAAATCTCCAATTTATTAATAAACATGTTTAAATAAAAAGTGAAACAAATCAATATAATTAGTATATTTAAGTCAAATCCATACAACAATATTCAGCTTCACATCCTTTTTTCAGTAAAAATTACCGAATAGGAAAGAAAAAGTTAGGTAAATTGTGAGAGAGCCAATCACCGAGCGTGATGATTCTATTGGCATCACTAGTCATACGGCCGTACACAAATGAACGGGAATACTTCAACCGCTAAACAAGCTTGCATTCCCTCATCAGGTCATCTAACATTATAGAGCTCACCATCCCAGCTGGGAGATTTCACTGTAAAGTATTTCCAAAACAAGCTCTTAGGGGATGTAAACGGAAGATGGGACCAACTTGTAGGATGGGAAATATCTAGAGAAATGTTATAATTTTGGACTTGAGTGTAGGAGTTATTGGTCATCATCTGGGAAACAGGGTAAACAATGTGGAGGATGGTCATGTCATGGTCATAAGAGAGCTCTCCCCCGATAATACAACTCCTGTAACAAGTGTGAGGGATAATACAACAAGTTACAAGATGATTATGTAACAAAACACTCACCCATTTGGACTCGCAATTTTTCAACCTGCCCTGGACAAACTATGAACCCAAATAAACCGAGGCATTGAGAAGATGATCCACCAGCGAAAGACGACCACGCCCAGGACTGAAGTGATGGTTGTTACAAAAACATACTGCCCTTGATTTGAATTCTTCTGTCAGTGCTGTTCTGTGACCTGTCACACCCTCCCGGTTCATTCTGTGTTTCTAGTACCTACCCCATTCCCCTCATGCCTTTCTTCCATCTCTTCACCCGCTCTTTGTGAACATGTGATCTGGCTGTGTGGTTAGTATGGGTACTCATTGTACCACTCTCTGAGAACATGTGATCTGGCTGTGTGGTTAGTATGGGTACTCATTGTACCGCTCTCTTTTGGCAAGGTAAGCAACGCTGTCCTAATTCGACTAACCTGCACATTTTTCTAAATTCTTTTTCAGCTTAAATTATTTAATCTATTCAAAATTGTCTTCAGGAATTTAACTTATTATTGAGAATGGTCAAGATGTTTTGTTTGGTAACTAACGCTGCTAGTGTAAAGCCACAATTCAATTTTGAATTATGTCTTTGGGAGGAATTAATCTTTTTCTGGGTTTTTAAGTGGTATCTGTTTCACCACTTCATGGTATTGTTTTTGAGGCGTGTTCATGAAGGCCATGGGCATATCATTGATAGATATAGATGGCATCGTTTACGGTGTAATTAATTTCTTACCTAATTGCTCTCGCCACGTCAGATGGCAGGATGCTTGATATTTAAAATATATATAAACTGTCATAATATTGAAATATTTGTCGCGTGTTGGATTCACTTGTTGCCATGACATGGCAAGGCGGTTGATATTCTAAAATATATATGGATTGTTATAATAGTCAAAATATTTATTTTTTTGTTAAATTTGCTGACACGCCACAAGGTGGCTAGGGAAATATTACAGGACTTAAATATGGTCGGCCTATAATATTGGTTCAGTTGATGTTAACTTCATTTTCTCGAAGCCGCGAGTTGGCTAGCAGTTTGTGAGTTAACTCTGTTCACCTTTATTAAGACTGTTTGTCGGCTCCAAAGTGAGATTGTATGTATGACAATCTCGACCTTTATGAGAGTTAGCACCATGCCTATTCTTACTCACTGGGGTTACACAACAGCTCCTGTAACAAGTGTTTCTTTTAGCTGTGTTCCATCCTATCAGAAGTGATAATACAGTTTAAACATTCTGTGTGAAATAACACCGCCCCGGCTGGATCAGAGTCAGGCACAGCGTGTGTCGAGGTAAATTGTCATTTTCACAATAACAAGTTTAAAAACTACAATTAATGTGGATAAAATTATGTTAGAAATAAGAAATATTTATTGAAACATTTTCTGCAGAGATATTTTCCATAAGAATCACAAAATATATATAGTTAGTTTGTAAGTTGATAGCAGGGCTGTGGTCCCACAAGAATAATGTCAGGTTTGGTTGCAAATCGAAACATCACTGATTAGCAAGAACATTGGATCACAACCAAAACACAACTTGATTGCAATTTTAGAATTTCTTAGATTTCTGTAATAAATTTAATTGCGTACTTTATATTTGAGAAGTCAACAGGGAATTATTTCCTTAAAGTATTTTATCATTTCTTTAAATGAAGCAGTTTGTTTTAATTTTAATAATATTTAGCTAAATCATATATTAATTTAAAAATAATTTTGCATCCCAGTCCTTTTTAACCAACCATAATGTAATTAATTTAGTTTGAATGTTAAATGAATGATTGTTGTGGGACCACGGCCGAAATTTAGTGAACGCAATTCGCACAGACACATGACTCGGGGCTGGTACTGTCTTCTTCTTCACTCGGTGTCCATGGCTACTGTAGGGTCTTGGGGCCCTTCCCCCGCTGGAGGGGGTTGCGGGGCAGGGTCGGCTGGGAGATCTCCTGTCCCTCCTCTCTTCTCCTCGCCTTCAATCAGTTGTAGGTAGTTAGCAGTCTGATTCTCATCAAACACCTTGAAGACAGTCGCCTTGCCCACCAGACCAATCGACACATTCTGTTAACATTTAAACTCTTGTCTAGTTGGAAAAGAGATGACAAAATGGAAGTTTATTTGGGGATTTCTCTGTCATTTTTATGTTGCATTCATTTATAATCAACTATGTTTTATAAACAAATATAAATGTATTTTTTATTTTATAATGTAACTCAGATAAAATGTTTTGACACATAAAATGATCTAAAATTTAGTTAATACTATCTTTTTTCCTTTTTAATGTTGAAAAGTAGTTCCCTCTCTCTATTCTTAGCGTCTTTCCTTAACTTTCATGAATTAATTGTATGTCTCTAAAATAAAATATCTTCATTTTTCTGCTCAACAACTCTTCGAGGATTTCAAGGCCGAGGATACCCTAAGCACAGTCAACAGTCAAATAAACAAAGCCCAATCCAATCAAGAGCTTAATGACATATCGCTCACCCCCCAGTATTATGAAGGACTAGACAAGCTCCCCTCCATTCTAGAGTGTCACATGGGCATTGAGGCACCTTTCCCCTCCATTCTAGAGTGTCACATGGGCATTGAGGCACCTTTCCCCTCCATTCCAGAGCGTGTCATATGGGCATTGAGGCACCTTTCCCCTCCATTCTAGAGTGTCACATGGGCATTGAGGCACCTTTCCCCTCCATTCTAGAGTGTGTCATATGGGCATTGAGGCACCTTTCCCCTCCATTCTAGAGTGTCATATGGGCATTGAGGCACCTTTCCCCTCCATTCTAGAGTGTGTCACATGGGCATTGAGGCACCTTTCCCCTCCATTCCAGAGCGTGTCCCATGGCCTTGACTTGAACACTCAGTAGTGAAGATAAGATAACCATTAGCCATTACTACTACTAGTTAGTAGTTACTGGTTTATCTTTGTCATACTATCCCCCCTCACCCGTCCAACCCACATTTCTTTTGGTAAAGTGTGGAGTCAAAGGACCAAAGTACAGCCATTAAATGTATCTCAGTTGTAATCAAATACCTTTGCTGCTATTTTTGTTCTTTTGATTTAGCTTGATTTTAGTAGTTTATTGTGTAGTCCTTTTATTTACTGTTATTATTTTTAGTTGCGTTAAAATTTTTTTTTGAGTTAAACAATGAGTTTAAGTCGAGTGAATAAATAGAGAAAAGTCTAAGTCGAGAAAAGGTTATTCAATGAAAAGTGGGAGTTGGATTATTTGTTTAGAGAATTCAAAGGAAAACCACAGTGTTTAATATGCTCTCAAACGATGTGAGTGATTTAAGAATATAATATTGATAGACATTATGATTGCCACCACAGCCACATCATTGGAGAAGCTCACATCCATCTCGTTGTAGATCTTGAAAAACAAACGAGTACATTATTTAAAAGTCAAGCCTGCAAGCCTCATATGAAGTTCTTTTAGCAAAAAAACAATATTTTGTTCAGGAGTGTTAACGTTATAAAACAGTGTGCAATTAAAATGGCAAAAGCGTTTGGAGAAGAAAAAACGGTATTGAATTTCGAAACTATGCCATTGTCATATCAAACAGTTTCTAGAAAAATTTGTGATATGAATAATCAACTTGAAACAAATTTAAAGGTGAAATGGAAAAATGTAAGTTTTTTGAATTCACCCTTGACGAGCGTAGGTAATGATGTAACGCAGAGGTTCTCAAACTTTTTTTAGATTTCACCCCTTGGCCATGACTAAGAGTTTAATGTACCCCCAAGATAAAAAAATAATCCAAATTACAGGTTTAAAAATTATGACCGCATGGTATATTAATGATATATTTAATCTAATGGGGAAAAATATCGGTAATCAAAATATTTCAAATGCGAAAGAGCAATTTAGATAGAATCCTACTGCTAAAGCCCTAAAATTATCTCTTATTGAGAATTGTAATGATAAGTTTAAAAAAAAACTTAGTTTTAATGTAAAAAGTCTGTATAAAAGTTTTATAAATTTTCTTCACAAATTTGTTAAAAAATAAAGATCAACATAAACACAATATTTTCAAATAAAAATTTGTAATTGTAATCCTGGAGCTGATCCCAGAGTTTTTCAATGAGAGGGGAGTGGCTTCATGGCTTGGCACAACTTTTTGATGTCTGGTTGTCCATTTGTATTTTTAAAGTGGAGGTCTGGCTTCAAATTTAGCTTATTGCGGTACTTATTTTTTAGGTACGGTACAGCAGACAAAAAACCACTCTCATAGAGATATGTTGTTGAGTAAGGCATCATAACTTGATAGAATGGTCAGCGATACGAGGAAACTGGTTCAGCCTTTGCAACCAAAAGTTTTCTTAAGAATGGACTTGAGGGTTTCATCACAGGACAGTTCAATAATTTATAACCTCAAGGCAAAAAACAAAATATAACTGAATTTATGAGCCATATCCACTCTATTCGGGAAAAAATTGACATTTAAAAAAACGACATCCTAAAAGACCAATTCTTTAACTTTGAGGCCTGTTCTTTAATGAAAGAACACCAAGAGGATGCAGACTTTATGACATATTTAATTCAGATTTAACAGGAGTACTGTTCTTTAATGAAAGAACACCAAGAGGATGCAGACTTTATGACATATTTAATTCAGATTTAACAGGAGTACTGTTCACTGATTTTGAAGACATGAAACAACAGGTTCTACTTTACAATATTCCTCTTGCAGCCACAATTGAAGGTCAAGATCATGAATTGCAAATTGAACTTTGATAGCTACAAACTGATAACTTCCAAATCTCCACTTTGGTGAGTTTTGGAGATTACTTGTAAATGAACGGTATCCAAATTTAATAAATTATGCCCAAAAAATATGTTAGATGTTTAGAAGCACTTAAATCTGTGGGAGTACATACTTTTTCAACAGTGAAAATATTGAAAAACAAAGAACTAAGTTATCTGGCCAGTTACTAAAAGCTTCACTTTGTTTGGCCACAACTCAACCGGAAATAAGAATTACATCTTTACTAAACAAACACTCTGCTTAGTAATCTCATTAAACCATGCCAAATTTAAATAATGATGAGTTCCAAATGGTTTGAACTGTTTGGATAACCTTGGTTCCAAAAAATTGTGCATGAAATAGCTAACGAATCAAATGAAACTTATTTATTTAAAAAGGTGATGTTTTTGTTTTATTGGCCAGTTATTTTATTAGTAAAAACATGACATCATCATCAGTTGTGGATACTTTGATCCATAACACTGTTCCATTAAAACCTAAAAACATGACTGCCCATCTGGAGCAACGAACCACTGAAGCTTTACACCCGTGACGTCCATCTTGTGGTGAGTGCCTTGTACCTCATTTACACGGCGACAAGACAGAATAGAAGGTTAGTAGAGAAAGAAAGAGAATAAGACAGGATGGAAAAGTTGATATTAATGAGTTGTACACAATGGACTGAGGCAGACTTTCACCTTGGTGTTGAGCTCCAGCTCATTAGGGAGAGTGTCTCTTACCTTGGTGTTGAGCTCCAGCTCATTAGGGAGAGTGTCTCTTACCTTGGTGTTGAGCTCCAGCTCATTAGAGAGAGTGTCTCTTACCTTGGTGTTGAGCTCCAGCTCATTAGGGAGTGTGTCTCTTACCTTGGTGTTGAGCTCCAGCTCATTAGAGAGAGTGTCTCTTACCTTGGTGTTGAGCTCCAGCTCATTAGGGAGAGTGTCTCTTACCTTGGTGTTGAGCTCCAGCTCATTAGAGAGAGTGTCTCTTACCTTGGTGTTGAGCTCCAGCTCATTAGGGAGTGTGTCTCTTACCTTGGTGTTGAGCTCCAGCTCATTAGGGAGTGTGTCTCTTACCTTGGTGTTGAGCTCCAGCTCATTAGGGAGAGTGTCTCTTACCTTGGTGTTGAGCTCCAGCTCATTAGAGAGAGTGTCTCTTACCTTGGTGTTGAGCTCCAGCTCATTAGAGAGTGTGTCTCTTACCTTGGTGTCGAGCTCCAGCTCATTAGGGAGAGTGTCTCTTACCTTGGTGTTGAGCTCCAGCTCATTAGAGAGAGTGTCTCTTACCTTGGTGTTGAGCTCCAGCTCATTAGGGAGTGTGTCTCTTACCTTGGTGTTGAGCTCCAGCTCATTAGGGAGTGTGTCTCTTACCTTGGTGTTGAGCTCCAGCTCATTAGGGAGAGTGTCTCTTACCTTGGTGTTGAGCTCCAGCTCATTAGAGAGAGTGTCTCTTACCTTGGTGTTGAGCTCCAGCTCATTAGGGAGTGTGTCTCTTACCTTGGTGTTGAGCTCCAGCTCATTAGGGAGAGTGTCTCTTACCTTGGTGTTGAGCTCCAGCTCATTAGAGAGAGTGTCTCTTACCTTGGTGTTGAGCTCCAGCTCATTAGAGAGAGTGTCTCTTACCTTGGTGTCGAGCTCCAGCTCATTAGGGAGAGTGTCTCTTACCTTGGTGTCGAGCTCCAGCTCATTAGGGAGAGTGTCTCTTACCTTGGTGTTGAGCTCCAGCTCATTAGGGAGTGTGTCTCTTACCTTGGTGTTGAGCTCCAGCTCATTAGGGAGTGTATCTCTTACCTTGGTGTTGAGCTCCAGCTCATTAGAGAGAGTGTCTCTTACCTTGGTGTTGAGCTCCAGCTCATTAGGGAGGGTGTCTTTTACCTTGGTGTTGAGCTCCAGCTCATTAGGGAGGGTGTCTCTTACCTTGGTGTTGAGCTCCAGCTCATTAGAGAGTGTCGCTTACCTTGGTGTCGAGCTCCAGCTCATTAGGGAAAGTGTCTCTTACCTTAGTGTTGAGCTCCAGCTCATTAAGGAAAGTGTCTCTTACCTTAGTGTTGAGCTCCAGCTCATTAGAGAGAGTGTCTCTTACCTTGGTGTTGAGCTCCAGCTCATTAGGGAGAGTGTCTCTTAAGGCTCTCAGCCCGTGTTTCACCAGCTCCTCTGTATCACATGTCGGGAACTCCTCCAGGTGTTTCTCCAGGTAGGTTCGGGCACTCTGTGACCGGGACCCCACTGCCATGGCCTTGCAGTCAAAGTAGTTGGCTGAGGGACAGGTCTGGTACACATGGGGCCCTTGGTCCTGGGAACATACCATCATTCCAGTTAGTTGACAAAAAAACATGAATCAATCGAGGCTGGACAAAATTCAATATTTTATAGTTATATTAAATAAAACAAAGTTTTCAGCATTTTCCAAGCATATTGTTTAGTTCTACGGTTATAAACTCAACAAGTGAATCAAAGAGGGGAGGATATTAGAATGAGAACATATTTTTTAAAGAAATGCTAGCAGCTAATGCACAAACATTTTTTAAGCTATTTTTCCAGTATTAAATATTTAGGTTTTGTTTCTGTGAGTATGTTAATGTGGTATAAAACACAAGTTACAATAAACAACCAACACAACGTTATAATGTCATAGCTACGCAATGCAGTTTGTTAACATTGGGATATAAAATGTATTTTGTTTTCCTTATTTTTTGTGAAATTCCCTGACAGGAAAAAGTCCCCAGACTTATCACTGTTTTCTTCACCTGTAGCTAAGTTTGCAAATACACATGGCCTGGATTTGAACAGCGACCCCCCAGTCAATCATAAGCATGTGCGAGATGAGTGCAACTCATCCTATCTAGTGGGGAAGGAAAAGAGATGTTTTGAAGAGGCATTAGAAGCTGATATTTTGAGAGAATGTTGACCCCAGAGGATGGTAGAGAGAAGAAGAGGCCTCGAGGAGTGGAAGAACTCACGGTGAAAATGATAAAGGCAGCAGGAGAAATGGGTCTACAGTGGTGGCCAACTTTATTGGAACTGAGATCTACTTTTCCCCCCCTCGACTCCTAGTGATCGACCTTATAATTCAATTTTATTCCTCCAAAATTTTTAAATCATAGCCATACCTTTGTCGTTGATTTCCTGTAGGTAGAACCAGTGGATTCTCTGCATGTGTTTGATTAATATGATACAATTTGAATAATGTTATGAGTTTAATTGAATGTTAACACTCTAAAACTAATTCAAACGTTATCAACTAAGTGACACATTATTGTGAGGTTTGTGCCTTCATCTCTTCCGCCAAGGCTAAAAAGTCTGGTGTATAAGTGGACAATGCCAATCTTCAGCGTCTTGCTTGGTCTGTCAAATTCGAGCGGTGATTAGTTTTTGTTTGTTTTAAATATGAAAATGCTGATTCGCATAAATATGTAGATCCTAAACAGGAATGTAAAAGTTTGCTGCATTTTCTCAAATTAGGATAATTTTGATTTTAAACAAAGTTCCAAAAATATTTTTTGAAGACCTGGCTTTCAGAAATATATCACATTGCAGTGTAATTATTTAATTTTCCAGTATAACTTGGTCCAATTGAAATAGCTCTGCAAATTTATTTGCGATTGTCGTGTGTCCTCCTTAAATGAATCAAATCTTCAATTTTCGTAAAGTCACCGAATCTGGTTTCGAAGTTATCCAGAAAAGCTGGGATTTTAGTTACATATTTTCCCGAATTAAAAATACATGTGGGATTTTTTTTGCAAATGATCCATGATGTTTGTAAATCGAACAAAACGTTTATTTATCCTTAATCATAGCCAGTGCTTGGCTCTTGAAAGCAGTGTCACTACTCATCAAATCACCGATTGTTTTATTTACCCCTTGTAGTTCCAAGTTCAATAAACCAAGTTTTCCTGCAAAATCTTCCAAAAATGCCAGATCACGCAAATGATGATAATCATCAACCCTCTCTTCAAGAAAACTGATAATATCATCCAACAAGTCACAAAATCTTTGTAAAAAACTGCTCCGACTGAGCCACCTTACATCCGTGTGCAAAACCAAATCTGGTTATTTATCGTCCAATTGTATTTTAAAAAGGCGCCTTTGAAAAGATTTACCTCTGATGGAATTGATGATTTTAAAAGCAATATGCGATACACATTTTGCCTCATGCTAGCTAAAGCTTGCTGATGAATGATGCAATGATAGCTTAATAAATCTGGAACATCTTCATCTTTTTGACACAAGGCTATGAATTCATTAAAATTACCCGTCATCGCCGCTGGTCGTTGACACAAGCTTAGATAAAGGCAAACTAATCTTGTCAATCTGCTCTCAAACACGTTGAAAATATCAATACCAAGTGTTCTTCCCTTCAATGAACTCATGACCAACAACCAAGAACCATTCTGATAAAAACGAGCAGTTGAGCAGTGTCACTGACATCTGTTCACTCATCGAAAGCAACAGATAACTAATGTTTTGTCTCTCACAGACATGTGAACGGTACTGACGGGTGGGAGGCGTGACGAGACAGTTTGTTAGAGGCCTAGTCTCAATCTGACCTCTATCGGGCGAGTGGTTAAACAACTCACTCAAACGTTAGTGATCGACGTGTTGGCCGTCCCTGGTTATAGAGTGAGACAAGGACAGCAGAGAAGATAGAGTGAGACAAGGACAGCAGAGAGAGGTTTTATACAGGTGTGTAGCGGAAACTTGTACTTTAGATAAAAGAGAAACAAGGAGAGTGGAGGACATGGGAGGAACAGATAGCAGCAAGTGTGCAAGCGAGAAGAGGAGAGTGGAGGAAGGACAGAGGGAGATGGAGGCATTTTACAAACAGACCCGGCCACAGGCTGGAAACAGTTCATGATAATGTTGATGATGATTACTACATAATCCAAGGGGACAGAATTAGGTAAGTGAATGCTAATATTTACCTGGAGAAAAGCAAATGTCAACACACCCAGACTAGTCTGGAGTGCTAACAGCTTGACTACCAGTTGTAATCACAGCCTGTATTGCTGTTGCTTAGTATTAGTTTATAACTTACAAACAGAACTTTCTGTAAGTGGACATATTGTTCAAAACAAGTGTTGATGGATGCTAGGAGTAGCTTGTCTTGTCCAGACTGATGTGGTGGTGTAACCACACTGTCTCTGAAACACTCTTCCAGCCACGAACCTAGTGCCTGTTCTTGCCATCAATCATCAAGCCAAGTGCTGTCCATCTCTTATTGATGGGGTTTCATTTAACTCAACAATAGAATGGAGAGATTGAATTAACAAAGTTATATTCCAGGTTTATTTGTAGCTTACAGCTGAAATTTATTGGATCTAATATTTCAGAAGTCAATTAAAATGCACTATTTCTGGGTATTTATTTATCTCCAGTTGAAATTTGCAACGAAATTTAGATGTATTCTTATGCGAACTAGCTCTTTAATTGATTATTATAAATAGTATTTTTAATATTCAGTTTAAGTGAAACCTCTTCCCCTGTACCTAGACTCACCTTTGCACTAGTTTCCAAATATTACTCACCAAGAAACCTGGTTAGCTATCTGCACTGTTTCCAAATATTACTCACCAAGACACCTGGTTAGCTATCTGCACTGTTTCCAAATATTACTCACCAAGACACCTAGTTAGCTATCTGCACTGTTTCCAAATATTACTCACCAAGACACCTGGTTAGCTATCTGCACTAAGTTTCCAAATATTACTCACCAAGAAACCTGGTTAGCTATCTGCGCTATGTTTCCAAACATTACTCATCAAGAAACCTGGTTAGCTATCTGCGCTATGTTTCCAAATATTACTCACCAAGAAACCTGGTTAGCTATCTGCACTAAGTTTCCAAATATTACTCACCAAGAAACCTGGTTAGCTATCTGCACTGTTTCCAAATATTACTCACCAAGAAACCTGGTTAGCTATCTGCGCTATGTTTCCAAATATTACTCATCAAGAAACCTGGTTAGCTATCTGCGCTATGTTTCCAAATATTACTCACGTCATATCCGGCCACCAAGAGCCCTACACCATAAGGGCGGCGATCATAGCGCTGCGTGCAGACCTGCATCTTGTTGCCAAGGTTGGCGATAAGTCGACTGACAGGAAGTAGTGCGTCGTGTGAGTACTTGTGGTTTAGACATTCAGTTCGCATGTAGCGGCTGACAACACAAACAAGTGACAAGTAAATGTCACATTGTCTTGACAGTTTGCAGTACAGTGATGATGATGGTGATGATGTATGGTTACAGTAATAATAATAGTAATAGAAATGTGTCATTTAATTCTCCACTTACAACAATGTGTTGATGTACAACAGATGTTTTAATAGCAATAATAATTTAATGGAGAGTTCACAATTAACAGACAATTAGTACCTACTTAATAATAATAATAATAGTGAGCCTTAAATTGTTTCTAAATTTGGTTTATCTTTTGTGATAAAAATGATATTGTGGAAATCTAGAGTTAGTGCTGCTTATATAATGACCTAAAGGGCTGGGTTTGTATGAGCTACTTTAGAAAATATTTTACGATTTCGAGAGGCACAAGAGTGCCTCGTGGCTGAGGACAGATTGACAAGTAATTGATCTTTTACAAATTACGTTCAAAACAAAAAGGGCATCCCAATAAAGTATTTATAAGAAGAAAGTTATGAGCCCCAAGAGGTTTTGAATTCTATCATAATCACCGTAAAAACAGTTTAAAAATACTTATCATAGACAAATTGATGTTGGAGCCGTTCCAATCTGAGAGCGAGTCAAGTGCCATGCGGGAATTGGAGACCAACGCAGTCTACTGTAGAGAATGGAGCGGGAGTGGGAAACTACGTGTTCGACAAGAGAATGGAGGTAGCGCTTTGGGTTCAAGATAACACCTTGGCCATTAAAAGAGAGACAATGTTCTATAAAATCACGAGTTTATACATGATCAAAATAAGGGTAGTTTTTCTGGTGAAAGTTAGGTTTATTATTAGACCATTTACATATGTCAATTTGTTAATCTAAACAATCGGCAAGTGAATTGATGTTTTGAAAAGTTTGAGATCATCAGACCCAGACATTCCAACAAGTTAGTTACAGTAGTTTTGTTTACAAAACCGTGTTGATTTCCATATAATTTATACCTATTTTAGGTCATGAAATATGTGACCATGTGACCATGTGTTATTTTGGTGAAATTATTTATTATTGAAATAGGTGTATGGGTACAAATATTGTTTCTGGTCCGTAAAGATGTTTCCAAGCTTGAGGGAACGTTTCATTGGACAAGATACATGAACAAAGATTGGGATTCTCCGGGATCATGTTTGATGACAAGATACAGCCGAGTGGCAAGGACATGAGTTTCTATAAGAGGACCGTACTGGTAGAGCAGTCATACGCCCGGCCGGCTAAAATACTTATCAACTATTAAAAGCGGGTCATTCATTTCCAGATCAAATGGCCTGAATCTTCTCACACCATTATTTTTTAGATATTTCCTTGAGTTGGCTCTTGAGAATAGTTTCCATCATCTTCCTCCAGATGGCTCTAGCAAGAGGTAAAGTTTCTTTAACTAATTTACGGTAGGGTGAACAAGATCAACAGAACTATCTATTATTTGTTTTCTTATATTTCTTTAAATATTGATTTCTATTTCTTGTGTAATATTTGAGTTTGTAATAAAAGCCCCGAGGAAACCTAGAGCGGTCCTTGTAATGAGGGCTGAGATAAATCAATATTTACTAGAGACCGCAGGATGGGGAAATGAACAAGACAAGGTTGCGGGGCCCCCACCTAGACAGTCACAAGGTCTGTCAGATATAATTGTGTGAGCTGCGGCATAATCCGTGTCTGGTGCAAGAATGTTTACTAATTTTTATTTTATTTTATCTCTCTGTTTCCATTACTGATCTAGATATACTTTGTTCAAGTTTAATACGGTTTTGGTTGTTGGTTTTTTACATGTTTATCTCATTGCAATATTTTATGTTTTATGTTCATGTGTATGTTTTCCTCAAATACTTGTCTCCTGTGTTTTATTTGATGATAATAATGATTATTATTATTATTAATTATTAGTGTTGTACCAGGGTTGATGGCTCCCCCCATGTTCAAACAGTGCGGTCTGGTGAGAATAAAGTGACACACAGTAAGTTATTCATAGTCAGCACAAGGCCGTGCTGAGTCAGCATTTAATCACACATGTTGTAACTGTTTGGCTACAAGACTTTGGGGGAACATTGAGAGAAAGTAGAAGGAATTGGCACAATTCTGGACTTGTATGAAACATTTCCACCAAATTTAGAGAACCAGGGCCTTTATGTCTACAAGCTCTGAAATTTGGCCCTTCAGAACCACGATGTCATCCCGCCCCTCCCCCAATCCTGAGAGATTAATCATCTGAGTAGTAAGATGATAGTCAGGGAATTCAATAACTTGGCCTGGGCTCTTGGTGGCTGATCACAAGAATTCTCAAGTGATTGTTCAAATATCTGATTAGTGCTTTCAAAATCAGGAAGAAAGGGTGCAGAGGAAGATTCCCCAAACCCAGATCTCGCCCTTTTAGAACAAATTCATAGTCTGCCTCTATGATACCGAGACAATCCAAATGAAACCCTGTTTTACGAGACCCACAGCAAGTGTCCTTGCAGTGAGATGGTGATGATAATGTTCCTATCACTACCTAAGCATCCTTGCATCAGCAGTGAGGCCAGAGATAGTGATGCCCATGTGCGTGTCGATGGGGATGATCTTCTTCTGGTGGGCTGAGAGCTCAGAAGAGGCCCTCTTGAGGGCGATAATGACAGCGTGGGTGCTGTTCTTGAGTCCGACAGTGGCCGAGCCCAGCTTCACTGCCTCCATGGCATATTCCACCTGATGTAGTCGCCCCTGAGGGCTCCACACCGTCACATCACTGTCGTATTGATTACGGAACTAACGAGAGCCAACATACAGTTGTGGTTAGCTTGGAATTCATCACAGGCTAATAATTATTTAATACGCTTTTAAACTTATATTTTATTTAATAACTATAGTTTGTTTAATAAATTACAAATTAGCCCAACCTAACCTGTCTGAGAAAATTTAATAAAAACAGGGTGAGTAAGGCCAGTAACATGTTGGTTTGTAGGTTGAGGAACTACCGAGTAATGGCCAAATGATACCCTGTCAGATACCTAGCCGAGTCAAGTTATTATTCTAAACATGTGAATTTAAATTGTGTTCATGTTTAAATGTCTTTCCAGTTTATGAATCAAATGTAGTTAATATTTCCGTGAAAGGTTTTTTTTTTTCAAAATTAAGTTGATTGCGTACTTTACCAGTATTGTTAATGACACCCACAAATAAAACTAATATGTATGTAGCTAACACATTATGGCTGTATCCGAATAGTCTACTTCACTCGCTGTCGACCCTTGACGCTCACTTGATAAGTTGCATTGGCAATCACGTGATCAAGTGTAGAACCGTCCAAATAGTCACGAAGTGTGTCGATGCACCCTGCACAAGTCCTTGAGACCAAGGGTGACTGCAAGTTACCCTTGACACGCAGTCGATGCGAAGTATGACTGGCAACTGTTTAATTTCGTCTGCTAGAGTAACGTGATGTGTTATCTGTTATAAAGTATTTTAACTATACCGATACTGCTTTTGTTGTAGTGTTTTTGTGTTGTGTTGGAAATGTCTAACGAAAAAAAGCGGGAATGGATATTAAAACATTGTATTCGTTTTCATTCCCTGTTGATAGATGGCGTTTAAAATAGTTTCTAAGATCACTGGTAGGAAGCAACATTGCGGACTCAAGGGCGTGTAAAGGGTAGTTTGCCGTTCGAAAAGTCTGTTGCAGTCTTCGATCTCATGTACGTGTAGAGTGTAAATTTATCAAGTCTGCATCAAGTCAAGTGTACTTGACTATTCGGATACAGCCTATATTCCCTATGTACCTAAGGTATTTATCACTGGTCTTTTTAAACTTTATTACATTTACTTCTAATTTTAAATAAAACCATGTGACTTAAAGTATTTTATTATTTTTGTACTGTTTATGTAAGAGCCTTAGTTCATGTAAACATGATTTAATAAATTAAAGTTATATGAAAATGATACCAGTCATGCTAGATAACCTACAAAATATTCTTTATATTTTTAGAGCTTGACCCGGTAAAAGATGAATGATGAATGCCTATTAGCATTTAAAAATATAACTTTTGATTTCAAAACTAAGAACTACATCATGTGATTATTAATTTTAATTAAACAAAACACGTTTAGATTAACATTACTCACCATTTTTATAGTGCAAACAAAATTCACAAATCAATAGCTCTAAGAAGTTCGCCACAACCACAATAAACTAACCGTTTTTAGCCAACATATGAAAAATAAAATACACTAAGCAAAATTTTAGTTCCAAAACTTCTAATAGAGAACAGTAGGCTCTAGATTTAGTTTTACAACATCTCATGGAAAGCACTAGGGACAAAAGCTTAGTTCTAAAGCAGACAAAAGAGAGCACCACACTAAAACATTTAGTTTCAAAAAAACCTTAATGAAAGCAAAAAATAAAAATAAAAAATGAAAATAATACCTGATGGAGAGCAATTGAGAAGCAATAAAATAATCTAAAACTGTCTACAACTAATCTACATAAGTGTGGTACCCAAATCTGCCGGAAATTTGGAGATGTGTCGTTCATGAACGAAACAGTAAAAAGAATGAACGATCCGGATCTTGATTTAAATTAGCCGTCATTCATTTTTTATCTCTGTCTACTCTCGCAGGGGCTTCGTTTAATGTTCGGTTCAACTCGGCTAGCCTCGGTTATCAGCGAATCGCTTCCATACGTTCCTCTTCAAACCATTATTTTGCTCAGCAGTCCACCAACTCACCAACAGTCTCTCATTCTCGTTCATTCTTCCAAACGATAGACCAAGATCTGTTGATTTTCCACTATTCATTTACCGCTCTTCTCTCATTCTTATTCATTTGTAAATTGGATAGATCAACGAGTGACCGGAGAGCTAGTCGTTCATCGTGTTGTCTCTCATTATCAGTCATTCGTTTACTGAACGGATCAGTGAGTGAGTGGAAGATCAGATGGTGACCATTTTTTCTATCGCTCTCATTCAAGTACTAACCCTACAGAACATTTTAGTCAGATCTTGACTTGATCTTGGATTGTAATTTAGACATTTGATCATTGTAATATTTTTCTGGCAACTGTTTATATTTTTAACAATCGTAATATTTTTTATGAATTGTGATTTAGGTATATCATAACATAAGTTTTTGTGATTCTACAAAGCATTCCATCATAATTTACCTACAAAATATTAATATCATATAGAAATAAGTGGTTTCTTAAAAAAAAAGTATAATAAAAAGGCATCACCATGTTTAAACAGTAAGCCGAGCTTTTTATTAACAATTTAAATAACCTTAGGGAAAAATAACATTATTTAACTACCTTTAAATAAAAACTACCTTTAGAAAATTGAATGAACGGCGAAAGGGTCCAAATGAACGGATCATTGAACTGAACCAGATCCAATGAATCGTTCATTTAGAAGAACAATGTTGCCCACCTCTAATTTGGAGTAAATTACCTTTAAATAGGAATTTACGTGTTAAATAGCGCTATGAAAACGCTACTTTAAGGTGCCACAACTTCTATATTTGAAATTGACACACGAGCACACATTGAGTAAATTACACTCATAGGTGCCTAAAACTAATATAAATAGATGTGGTACCCGGATCTGCCAGAAATTTAGAGTAAATTAACTTTAATTGTAATTTATATATTAAATGATGTAACAAGTTACAAGTAACAGTTCAAATCAAATGGCCTAATATTCACCCTCCGACCTGTTGGACTCTATCTAATATGCAAATAGCCATGACCTCTCTCATACACACTACTTCACAGACTGATCACTGAACGGAGTTGTGATTCGACCTTCTGCACAGGAGGAAAGCCCATTGATCTCTATACTATAACTGGATGGACCATTGATCTCTATACTATAACTGGATGGACATCTGTGGCTGAAATTTTCGAGCTGTCGTCTGCATACCATTGGGTAAGAGAGAAAGAAACTTTCGGGTATCTCTTTCTCTCTTTTACCCATACAAGGCAATGTGGCATTTTGACATCGTTCATTAATTTGACTGAATATATGAGATACATCAATGTGAGAGTGGTTAAATTAAATAAATATTTTAGTTAAAGCTTTGAAGAGCATATAAAAGTTCAAAACTGGTTAGTTTTTTCTTTAAATAAGTTGATGTAGCCTAATATGTACGATGATTTTTGAAGGAAGCTTACTTTTAAGGCTTTANATTATTACTAAAATCAGGGTTTAGTAGATACTGTACTTCCTACAAGCCAATAACCTAAATTATCATTTGAACGTAAGACTTCTACACAAAGTGTGTCATTCAAACAAATGTAATACAGTTTTTAGCTAACTTGTTTCATTATAGTTATCGAAATTTCAACATAATATGGTTTCTGAAAGATATGATAATACTTTCCACAAGCCTATAACCTAAGTGATAGTTTGAATGCATGGCAACTATTCAAAGTTTGTCAATCAAACATATATAATCAAGTTTTAAGATACCTTGTTCATTATATTTACCGAACTTTCAATATAATATGGTTTCTGAAACCAATATACAAGCTAATAACCAACTTTAAATATAAGTGTTGTCGTGGCAGACTGTAAACAACATAGATGATAACTACATAAAAATTGAAATATCTAAGGTTTTATTCGTATTTGTACAGTATTACCTGTAAAACCGGATTGTATATCCTTTAATGTAAATGTTTCTTCAGGAAAGTGTGGTATAATACTTCACTATTTTCAAACAATAACACTTTTATTCATCAGAGACATGTTTTCGCATAATAACATTTAAAGAAACCGTTAAATCTGTCCCCCGCCTCAGTGTAGCAGACGATACACTTGAGCGTCACGCTTTTGTCCTTGGAATGTGCATGTGTATGTCCATCCAGTTATATTATAGAGATCAATGGGAAAGCCACGCCCAGAGAAAACAAATGAAGGACGCTCGGCGCGCCTAGTTATTATTTCCTCCCCCTGGACTGTTCTGGCACATTCTACTAGTTCCCAGGATGCCCGAGACCTTTCCCCATGCTGTTCAATCTGATCCCTTCCACTCACTCTCTGTGGGCATATTGTTTTGTGTGGACGCTATATATGGCGATGTTTTGTTGGTATTGATACTCATTGTATCATCGTGAAAGCTGAAACTTAAGTTAGGGCTTAACTTTAACTATTCGAAATTCCCTCTTGACTAAATTATGGGATCGTTTCTAATTTATTTATTTGGGAATATAATTTGAATCTGTATTATGGGACCAGGATTTATATTTGGTATTAGCGTGGCTAATGGGTAGCCATGTTTTAATTAGAACTTTATCTATTGGGGATTCTAAGCTTATCCTCGATGTTAACGTAACTTCTGTTTCGCCACTTGGCGGCTAGCGTTTGATTGAGCTCTCATTTAGGCTATGGCCATCAAACTGAGAATCAGTTAACGTCGTTTGCTAAGTAATTGTTGTCTGGGTAGAATTCAATTTTATAAGTGTAATGTATTTCTATGTAGGTTGGCTATCATGTGTGGCGACGTAATAAATTGTCTGCTTCCCATCATGCCCCATCCTAAATGACTATCGAGAATCTTATCGATAGCCGGTGCTCCTGACAAAGGACAAACTACTCTCACTCAAGCAGTAACATTAAACAAAGTGTTCTTATTCCAGCCGTCCTTACCATGTTACGGATGTAACAATAAGTTTAAATTTACATTTTGTTGTAATGAGAAAGCAGAGCGCTCAAATTATTAATATGGTTCTTTATATTACGCTAAGATATACATCTAGCTTATGCCACTATACCTCCCAATTACTATGTTGCCGTAGTGTGTTATATTGATACTATAGGGCAGGGCTCTTATAAAGATTATGTCTTGGTATTGTATAGTTCAAATATTGTTGTCATAAGATGGCACAGCCATTAAAGTTTAATAGTTTATCACGTTATGTCTGGAATCTTTTGATTGTTCAAGTTACCGTCTCCACTTGGGAGAACAGTTTAGGTTTATGTTACTTCGAATCTTGACTTGTGAGAAGTTCATTGTTGTCTCACTTCAAAAAGAGAGTTATTCTAATCCCTACCGGAAGCCACAAGGTGGCGGAGTTCTAGTCACTATGTATAAATATTTTATTTATTTTTTCAATAAAACTATTGTTCCCTTGTAACTCCCTGAGAGTTATTTATCTGAGAAAGTGGTTACACAACCAGATACATAAGAGGGACCTGGTGGAAAGGCACAGGAGTAAACCAAGGAAAACCGTAGTTGGTTTGGTATGATTCTTTAAGTTTAAAGGAAAACCAAGGACATCCAGACCATTACTCATGCTATGGATTTGTCAGGATCTCCCAGAGACGGAGTATACCAATGGGAACCAGACCTTGTCTGGAGCACTTCGGGTCTGTGGTTTGATCTGTTTCTTGATGGTGTGTACCAAACCATTACGGGTCTGGAACACTGAGTGTCTATGGTTATATCTGGTTCTCTTTGGGACAGAACAAACCAATGCAAACCAAACTAATATATGAGTGCCTTTATTATTGTAAGGTGTGAAGGCTAGGCTGTTTTTTTAAATTAATTTCATGGGAATTTTAGCAGAAAACTGTTGCCTATATAGGTCTACCTATATAATTTTGTATATTGACTGTCTAAGACTATACAACCACGTCTATTACATCATATTGATGCTAAAGGTGATAAAAAACCTAAAAATATATTTTTATTCTTAATTATACTTAATGTGTCTTCATTTTCAGACCATGTTTCCCATGATGTTAACCTCCATTTAGTATTCCTTGGAATAGGCTTGTCTGGTTTACAATTTGGTCTCAAATATTGCTTTATTTTAATAGACACTGTTATTGGATGAACGTGATAGCCTATTACAACATTCAGAATAAATAACACTCACGAAAAGATATTAATATTAATAAACGTGTTCAAGCTTCATTGAATTAAATTTGGGTTAGCGGCTAGCGCATACCCTAGGTAAGATTAAGAGAATACGCGAAAGCAGAAAATGGAAAGAATCATATTAAGTACACAACCAATATTATTAAAGCTCAAACAAAAACGTAATAAAAAAGTACAACAATGAAAGGAGGGAACTTTGCGTGGCTGTGGAACACTCTAGTTCCATGCTTCTGGTTCTTTCAAGAACGAGACCAAACAAAATTAATATTATTGATTATTTTAGTGATTACTTTGTATTCAATTTTACATTAATGTAGGTGTAATAAAAAACATTTATTTATATATTACTTAATGTGAGTTTAAAAAATCTTTTGAACGACTTTTTCGCAGTGATGTTGGTAAAACGGTTTCCTCAAAAGCATTGATATCTATAATATAACTGGATGGACATCTGCGGCTAAAATTTTCGAGCTGTCGTCTGCACATCATCATGTAAGAGATAAGGAAACTTTCGGATATCTCTTTCTCTCTTACAGACGCATAAGGTAATGTGGTATTTCAACATCATTCGCTAATGTTTCTGAATATAATGATATACATCAATGTACGATTAGTTAAACAAAATAAATGTGTTAATAAAAGGTTTGAAGAGCATAACTAAGTTCAACATTTATGACTTGTTTCTTTAAATAAGTTGATTTAGGATAAAATAGTAATATCTCCTACAAGCCTATAACCTAAATTATCGCTTGAACGTAAGAATTCTACACAAAGTTTGTCATTTGAACAAAAGCAAAGATGTTTTAGTGACATTATTTCATTATAGCTATCAAACATTAAATATAATAGGGTTTCTGAAAGCAATAGACTATACAAGCTAAGAGCCAACTTTAAATATATTGTAATACTTCCTACAAGCCTATAACCTAAAGGATAATTTGAATGTAAAATTACTACACTAAGATTGTCATTCAAACGAATGAAATCAAGTTTGAAGCTTCTATATTTCATTTTAGTCATCTAACTTTAAATATAACATTGTTTCTGAAACCATTATAAAAGCTAATAACCAATTTTAAATATATTGTAGTCTTGTTAGAATGTAAACAACATGAGTGATAGCTACATATTTAAACATATTAAAGATGTTATTCTTACTTGTACAATATTACCTTTAAAACTGAATTGTATATCCTTTAATGAAAATGTGTCTTCAGTCAAGTGGGGCATAATACTTCACTATATAAAAAAACTTTGATTCACCAGACACATTTTTTCACACAAGAACATTAAAAGAAACCGTTAAATCTGTTCCCTCGCTAGCAAGCAGATGACAAGTAGTAACCGCAAGTATTGTAGGTGTAGGAACAGATTCGGTAATGAGCGTACTATTACTTGTGTTGCCAATTACTCGGGTGTTAGCGGAGATTCAGGGAGCAAGGAATATTTATGAACGGTGGTTGAATCTGTATAATGTGCGATATGTTCAAAATATGGGTACCGGTGACTCTTAAGGCTTATTATAATGTTTCTGGATTGAAGTGTGTGGAGAGAATCGTCCAATCACCAAGCTTGAGTGCACAGAAGCGCACGGGGACACGACTAAGAAATTTAAAAATTAAATTAAAGGGAACATTACTAAGTGACGGAAAAGTCCTTTCTGGTCGTGGAAGGTTGACTGAAACTGCCGTCAACATATTATGGTCTAGCTATAAGAATAAATTGCATGAAGCTTGAAATAAAGACTTGGCAGAACCAAACCTTCTGAGAAAATATCTTCACAGAAAGACAAAAAATCCAAACGAGTCTGTAAATGGTGTAATATGGGCCCGACTCCCAAAAAATGTGTTTGTGGGACTTAAAACATTAAAAATTGGTGTTGTTGATGCTGTGGCAAGTTTCAATGAAGAAGCAATTGTGAAGTGTCACATGCTAGAAGCCTTAGGATTAAATCCGGGAAGAAATTGTGTGGGAGTAATGATGAATCTGATCGGAACAGGATCCGTGAGGCAGAAAATCTATTTGATGAACTTGGGAAAAAATCAAGTAAGAAGATACAGGCAGCCAAAAGGAAATTGGAGGACTTGAAGAAGCTGATGCAGAAGCTGGGCTCTCATATCCCTGTGGAGCATATTAAAAAAGGCACTGTAAATTATAATGTGATTTTCCACATATTTAGTATTTTTAGCATTTATATTCCTTTTTCTAAGGAACTATAAGAGCTAAATGGCTGAAACTTTTACTGTGGCTTCTATCATATGTATTTCAACTTTAGACACGAATATTCAAAGATTTGTTGATTATTTATTACTCCAAGTAAATTTTTTTTATCATAAAGTGGGTGAAAAAGTATATTTACAAAAAAAAAAATATTTTTTTTTGTGAATAAAGCAAAATTTTTATCAAAAACTGGATGGGATGAAATTAAATGACAATTATTTATTGATATCTGTTTGAAGCAAAGAAAAGTGTTACCAGGGCTAGCAACACAATGAATTGCATGGTTAGCCCAGGCAATTCCAGGCGCTTCTGCTAGTTTATAATAAATTAATCTTTATTACTTTCTTTGAGTTTGAAAAAAAGTGTTTTTGGTTAGTTTTAAATGCAGTATTTTTAATATCTAATTTTTCAAAGTTTTTCTCAAGAAAATAAATTGTTTAGTTTTTGTCTGAATGTCAGTGATGGGTGAATGGTATCAGCGGTTATCCTGTTTTACATTTTGAGACAATGAATCTCTAGGTCCTGGGTGAGTGGTATCAGTGATTATCTTGTTTTACATTCTGAGACAATGAATCTCCAAGTCCTGGGTGAATGATATCAGCGGTTATCTTGTTTTACATTCTGAGACAATGAATCTCCAAGTCCTGGGTGAATGATATCAGCGGTTATCTTGTTTTACATTCTGAGACAATGAATCTCCAAGTCCTGGGTGAATGATATCAGCGGTTATCTTGTTTTACATTCTGAGACAATGAATCTCCAAGTCCTGGGTGAATGATATCAGCGGTTATCTTGTTTTACATTCTGAGACAATGAATCTCCAAGTCCTGGGTGAATGATATCAGCGGTTATCTTGTTTTACATTCTGAGACAATGAATCTCCAAGTCCTGGGTGAATGATATCAGCGGTTATCTTGTTTTACATTCTGAGACAATGAATCTCCAAGTCCTGGGTGAATGATATCAGCGGTTATCTTGTTTTACATTCTGAGACAATGAATCTCCAAGTCCTGGGTGAATGATATCAGCGGTTATCTTGTTTTACATTCTGAGACAATGAATCTCCAAGTCCTGGGTGAATGATATCAGCGGTTATCTTGTTTTACATTCTGAGACAATGAATCTCCAAGTCCTGGGTGAATGATATCAGCGGTTATCTTGTTTTACATTCTGAGACAATGAATCTCCAAGTCCTGGGTGAATGATATCAGCGGTTATCTTGTTTTACATTCTGAGACAATGAATCTCCAAGTCCTGGGTGAATGATATCAGCGGTTATCTTGTTTTACATTCTGAGACAATGAATCTCCAAGTCCTGGGTGAATGATATCAGCGGTTATCTTGTTTTACATTCTGAGACAATGAATCTCCAGGTCCTGGGTGAGTGGTATCAGTGATTATCTTGTTTTACATTCTGAGACAATGAATCTCCAGGTCCTGGGTGAATGATATCAGCGGTTATCTTGTTTTACATTCTGAGACAATGAATCTCCAAGTCCTGGGTGAATGATATCAGCGGTTATCTTGTTTTACATTCTGAGACAGTGAATCTCCAAGTCCTGGGTGCGTCCTCTAGCGACGATCCAGCACAATATTGTCTCTCTCCAATAAGGACGAGCTGTGTTTGATATTCCTTTTTCCTAGAATGCACACATGTTACATTAAATACACCTGTACTTGGATATAACCTTTTGATATATTTATAATTATAGTGACATAAACATTTACCAACCTCATGTTTGTAATTTATTGGAGTTGAATAAAATGTAAGAACAGTGGTGTGACCGTGTCTGACCTTTATTCGTGAACATGTCTTCAATCCTCACAAGTGGAACCTCAAACATGAATGAGACAATAACTGCGATTGCTGCGGTGTACATCAGGTCCCCCATGAACGCTGGTATCTTGGGGACAAACAACAGGTCGAGACAATCACTGGCTATGTCTCACTTGAGCAACCACAAGAGGGCGTCACACAGGTATGCAAGGAAATACTAATTTTAAAGGCTAAAATACACATTTTGGTTAGTTTTGTGTTGTTATGGATGCTACAAATTAATGTCCACTTAACAGAAATCATTGGTCTGACCAAAATGATGGGATATTTACTTGAATCATTAGCTTAGGTTAAACTTTTTAAAGTAATATTTAGCGTAATATGAAATTATACACATTATAACTCTTTTTAGACATAAAACATTATTGAAAATACTCAAACTGGACTTTGGCTCCTCTTGAAATATTAAAAAAATAATCAACTAAAAATTGTATGATCTTGCAATTTAAAAAAATTGGCAAACCAGTTTAGTGATGTAAACTTAAAAGTCAGAAAGTATTCGCAAAGTAGGGATTTTCGGTTGTTGTTGGCAACGATGTTAATGAAGCCTCGTTATCCTCTTAAGTTTTATAGAAACTAAAAATACATTTTGTGCGGTCAACACCAACATTTTATTCTATTATTATTGTTATTGGGGACAAATGACAGCTGCAGTTGGCACGACTTGATGTATGAATGGTACTTACAATATCACTATCTTGAATGTAACTCTCAAACTTTATTGAGTTGGCACGCATGTTTAGCAGCGGAACGGCGACCAGGTACATGCAGTACGTCAATCTGCTCAAAGGAAGGAAGATCGTCCAAGACAGTAATTTATTTGTGACACCTAAACACAGAAAATAAATGTTTAGTTACTAGACAAACCAATGTTTGACTAATCCTAATCCTAATTCACAGTATATGTTACTGTACCTCCGTATCCTGCGTCACAAGCAAATATGATCCAGGCCACTCCGATGGACCACCCGGGTCGGAATATGGCATAGTACAAGGAAGACTCCAAGCGGCCATACACATAATCCGACTGTTGGAACGGAGTAAGACCTAGGACTACGCCGATCATGCAGATGTTGGAGACGAGCCACCCCAACAGGATGGAGGACTGGAAAACATTTGACAATCAGGTGTGTGAATCATAAACAATAGTTGAGACTCAAATTTTGAGATTTGAAACTAGGATTTGTTTAAGAACTCTAATACTTCTTTTTGGTGGTTCAGATCCAACATAATTATAAGACAAGAACAACAACCACACCCAGACCATAATTTAACACTTACATTAATGTCTGATTGTTACAATAAATACAATTAAAAAACGTTTACTAACTATTTCTATTCATACAATCCTATCATATTATATAGTATTTATTTACAGACTTATTTACAGACTTAGAAGTAAAATAAAGAATTGGTTTTGTGTTAGTGGATCTGAGCCAACTCGAGCTACAATATACAAACAATTATTACTTTTATAGAACGATTGACAATTTAAAACTACCGGTTTGAGAGTTACCGTGGTCATGTTGAGTTGTCGCCCATGTGTCTGATGCAGGATGTATCCAAGACACAGCCCTATGGTCCACGGGGTGTATCTGGTGTGTGTGGGGTAGTAGAGCAGCCGCAAGTAGTCAGCCAAGCTCGCCTCACTGACACAATCAAGTATTGGTGTCAACGAACATTCGTGTTCTTTAAGATCAACCCAAAATTGTGAAAACGTTACTCACTCCAGTTGCAGGTAGTTGACAGGAAACTTGTAGACATACGCCACAACGAAGGTGACAGCGATGCCCAGGGTAGTAAGCGCAGCAATGATGACATAAACATACTTGGAGGACCATTTCCACATGGGGTAGAGCAGGAGGGGAGAAAGGAAGAAGAGTTGCGTGTCCACAGCCAGATACCAGCACTGCTCCAAGCACTGCTTGAACAAACAGAGTCAGGAGTTTGACACGAGGTACATCAGGAGGTAGTGGAGTGTGACACGAGGTACATCAGGAGGTAGTGGAGTGTGACACGAGGTACATCAGGAGGTAGTGGAGTGTGACACGAGGTACATCAGGAGGTAGTGGAGTGTGACACGAGGTACATCAGGAGGTAGTGGAGTGTGACACGAGGTATATCAGGAGGTAGTGGAGTGTAACACGAGGTACATCAGGAGGTAGTGGAGCGTGACACGAGGTATATCAGGAGGTAGTGGAGTGTGACACGAGGTACATCAGGAGGTAGTGGAGTGTAACAGGAGGTACATCAGGAGGTAGTGGAGTGTGACAGGAGGTAGTGGAGTGTAACAGGAGGTACATCAGGAGGTAGTGGAGTGTGACACGAGGTACATCAGGAGGTAGTGGAGTGTGACACGAGGTACATCAGGAGGTAGTGGAGTGTGACACGAGGTACATCAGGAGGTAGTGGAGTGTGACACGAGGTACATCAGGAGGTAGTGGAGTGTAACTAGTGTCCTAGCTCTGGGATGGGTCCTAGGTTATTTAATATTAATAATTTCCACCTAATGTTGATAACGATTCAACTCAATTTGTCTTAAACCACAAACTGAGTTTGTTCTCGAATTACTTTCAATGGCTGCTATGAACCTGTTTGTCCGAGTGCAGGTAGTTGTTGATGAACAGAAGATGTGTCCACCAAGTGGTCTTGCATCTCCCCCGAGTAAGTTCATTAGCACTGTGTGACAATGGCCCTGTTGCTGCATAGTTGAGGAGAGTTGCTTGGACCATCAGCACTGCAGCGTATGCCGGTATTAACCTAGAACACGATCACGCTAGAGCTTGTGACTCGACCCAGGTGCAGGGCGAGGGTATACACCTGTTACTGACCTGACAAGCCGGTGGAGGTAGAACAGAGGCAAGTTGAAAGTGTTGGTGGTGTTGACTGCCTTGAGGAAGCGATAGCTTATCAATAAACCGCTCGAAAGCAAGAAGGTATCAGATGCAAGCCCACTATTTACGATGTGCATCTTGGACCAGTTTTGGAGACTCTACAATCAGGACACAACATGACAATACCCCACAGTTAAATGTTTTCAAGGTGAACGAGAACAAACTCTTGTTTAACCTGAGCAGAACTTTACAAGTAACCTGGGACATTAGAACAGTCCGGAGCTCTTGTATCGTTACAAAGAGCAAGAGGTGATTGCTCAGTGACACACATATTACTATAGTTGAGAGCAAGAGGTGATTGCTCGGTGACACACATATTACTATAGTTGAGAGCAAGAGGTGATTGCTTAGTGACACACATATTACTATAGTTGAGAGCAAGAGGTGATTGCTCGGTGACACACATATTACTATAGTTGAAAGCAAGAGGTGATTGCTCGGTGACACACATATTACTATAGTTGAGAGCAAGAGGTGATTGCTCGGTGACACACAAATTACTATAGTTGAGAGCAAGAGGTGATTGCTTGGTGACACACATATTACTATAGTTGAGAGCAAGAGGTGATTGCTCGGTGACACACATATTACTATAGTTGAGAGTTGTCACAACGCTAAGGAACTAACATGAAAAGGGTGTTAATGGAATAAAATAACCCCCTTTGCATCCAGACAGAGTTTGAACCTTTCCCTGTCGAGTCAAAGTAAAGCACGCTGATAACTCTGCCGCTAGAGTGGGTATCAAGGATTTGATGCTCAGAACACAAAATAAATCAAATAAATGAATTGTTAACCATTATAAGCATATGAAAACGCTACAAGTTTCATTTTGCCTTCACTTAAAACACAAGCTAAAAACACAACACAATTAAGTGAAATACCCAATCTGTGACACAGAAATGAGAATATTGACCTCGCCAAGGTGCAAAACAAACTGTCTGCTTGATGCAACGTTAATGTTCACGTTGGCTATAGAAAGTGAATGACCCTGACCTCATCTTGTAAGATTAGCTATTGAGCGTGGACTTACGTCAGCAATGGCACCAGGGTTGGTAGCAGGAATACCCAGGTTGTAAGCGTATCTCTGGCCAAGAAGAACCCAACCACAAGAGATGAATCGTATCCCGAAAAGGACCGTCAGCGAATCTTCACGTTTTGTCAGGTCTAGTAATCGCTTACCATTTGTGTACACAGAGAAATACGTATACATTTCTTTTTTGTTTTCTGGAAGCAAGAGAAAATAGGATTTTCCCCCTGGTGCCTTGTCTTCATTGATATTAAATGACAGGTAACCAGAGAAGACACAATTATTGATCCAAGGCTTCATTTGCTGTGCACTGAATAAAACCCAGAACATTTTAATATCCTACGAATGTTGCGATGTCAGTTTTCAAGCAACAACTCCCCAACTTACCGGAACATTATTTTATTGATTAATAGACAGTGGGGTTGCTGGGTAACACAAAGTGACTGTCTAGACAAATTTTGTATGGTATATCGGCAGAAATTTATTACAAAAAAAATCCCTGTAGTTAGTTATAACCACAAAAACAAACATTTTTAGTAAGCACAGCTTACATGTACTGTATCAATATAGCTACAAATACAACTCCATAGTAATTTACTTTTTAAACCTTCTAATGTGCATGTGCTCTGATAAGTGCTGTCAATACTACCCAATTACAACGACTCTCCGAATCACTTGGTTTCATCTGGTGTTTTACTAGTCGCCGATTTTGTCAAATTTTTGGTATTTTAACTAGAATATTTTGAATACATTGCAATATGCATTTGTGTACAACTACTACATTATTTGGGCTATTAACGATTATGCAAACCTAAATAATTAATGTATCTCATGTAACAATAAAGTTAAATGTTAAAATTAACATAATTCTGGTGTAGTTCTAAAATAGAGCCGGATTTGACTGCACCTACACCCGTGAAGAAATAATACAATAAATAGCAAGGTAGGGTATTTTGATGACAGGATCAATTCTAAGCCTAAAACGAAATAGGTTTAAACCTAGCCTTTTCATTAGCAAATGAAAGAATCACATATTCATAGTTTAATTTTACACTAATGTTATTTTCACTTGCAAAGAATTTGTGAATTTGTGACAATTGCAAATAATTTTTAACTCTAGCAAGAGCAGAAAAAGACCGTTTAGCTGAACAATTTGTAGCTGGAGTGCTTAAGTAAATCTTTAAGCAGACACAAACATTCGGATGAAGATCATGAAGGTGTTTTTCTTTTACCATTTTGTTTTAAAGTGGTAAAAAGGTGCAACACTTTTGGTCATCTAGACTTATGAGGAAACTCTTCAGGTGAATACATTCAGTGGCAGATATCTGGCGAATAAAGCTGTTATTCACAGATTGGGGAATTTCAAGCAGTTAGAATTAGTCAGTGATCACTTTAATAACTGGAGATGTCAACTTCACACCAGTGTGTAAGAGAGAAAGAAACTGTTATGTATCTGTTTCTCTCTTACACACATACTAGGCAATGTGGCATTTTGACATCGTTCGTCTACTGTATTTGTGTGAATATAGGAAAAATATTAAAATAAATAAAAAGAATAGAATAAAATACAAATAAATAATAATTAAAGAAGCTTGCTAGTGTAGAAAATCCCCTTTAGTTGTGGTAAATTTCCTGTACTGTACATCCAAATTGGCGCGTATTAAAAATAAAAGATGTATGAAAATTTGCCACCCTTATCCCGGGCCTGTGCCTAAATCTGGCACGGGCTCTACTACACCACAGTTAGAGCCTGAACATTTCTATGTCACATAATGACATAAATAAAATGTGAAAGTGTTATTGCTTGTCTACATTAATTTTGTAAATGCATTTCACTCTTTCTCATCATTAAAATTCAAATAAAGATGAATACTTTTGTTAGTTGTAAATTTGTAATCTACCCCAAAGTCACCCAGTGTTGCCACGTTACTCACCCCTGACAGTGACATCGTAAGTAGTGCAGACAATCACGAGCATAAGGAACAAACCCAGGACCAGCCTGAAAAACAACACATGAGAATATCAACAGACAAAACATGGCCGTAGGGAGAATTTCATTTCGGGGGGTTCAAACTGCCATGATAAGTGCAACAGGGTGTGTTTATTCTTGTGATATCCTATCTATATTAGGTTTCAAACAGGTAAAACTTTACATGAGGCTATATCGCTATTATTTTTACTCTACATCATTAAATGTTTCAAATATCAAGGTAACATAAAAACTTATGCTTTAAAAGTCACTTGTAAAATAATCTTTTAGCTGTAGCCTTAAAGAGGAAAACCAGCTCATCTTGATACCATTGCAAAGCACCTTACAACTTCCTCAGGCTCCACAGAAATCTCACGATGCACACCGAGAAGTGCAAGTCCTGTTAAACGATCATTTCCTGTGGTGTTTCTTGCATAAGACTCGCCTAAGTGAAGAGAAAGTACGTTCTGGGGTTGCTGTTGATACTGGAAGTGTAGCTAAAATTGCAAGAAGTTTCCAAGGGGTTGCTGTCGATACTGGAAGTGTAGCTAGAATTGCAAGAAGTTTCCAAATATTTGGAAAAAAGTCCACGGTACACTCCACGACAGCTTCACTAGCAGTCGTCATTCTATCTTTTTCATTCACTCTCACCCACTTTGCTTTCCAGGTGGTGATCTCAACTGAACATGTACTTGTGTTAGGAAACATAGCACAATAGAAGTTAACAATCTCATCTAACTATAACTACTCTAAGTCAGTACCTACTATTCGATTAGGGATAAATTCTTGTGGAGAATAGACAAGGTGTCTGTGTGCTGAGATGCTGTGTTATATGGTCCAAGAAAGGAATAAATACAGTCCTAAGATACTCTTCACTTGTGGACACTGGCATGTTGTCACGATGGCACTGATTATCCACAACACACGGAATTTGCATTTCTCCCAGCATTTCCTCAGAGTAAGTCACAGTTGTAGGTACTTGCAAAGTGGGAGTATGAGAGAAAATACCTTTGCTGCAGCATTCAATGCTGTGACGAACTGTCCTTTCACAACTGTAGCTAAAAGCTGGTGCGCTCTCTTGATTGAGCGCCTCCTCTAACTCTTGTAATGCATGACATTTGTTGGAACCTAGCAATCGAGTCATGTTTTTGCACCCCTTCTGGTCTCACACATGGCAATGAGTGTTGCATGTTTGTTATCAGACATGTGTTTATAAGCTTTCAGAGCGCTGGGGTGAGGATTTGAAATATACACAAACTGATATACAGTTTCTAATCGGCGGCGTAACTTTGCAGGCATTAGCTAAAGCCAAAGTCAATGAATGGGCACTGCAATGAACATAAAGGACATGAGGATGTATGTCTCGTATATACGTTTGAGCTCCAAGCAGCTGCACCATCGTACCACTGACCAACTACATTGTCAAGGTTTAAGACATTTTTATCCAGACGGAGCAAAATTGTAGATGCCAGTCCTTTTCCTGTAAGATCAGTGACAGGAGTAAATTCTAAAGTCTTCTCGAATTACATTATTTTTAGCACAAATGTATCATACACAGAGACATTTGCTCTCCCTACTTACATCTGCTAGGATGGGGAAAGCTCCACAATCTTGTCTTTTATTATGTTCCCACATATTTCTATCACTTCATTCTGTATAGTTGGACTGGTGTAGTGAGCATTAGAAGCACCACCCTCTAGGGGTTTCTTGAGGACCTTATTTCCACAATCAACACGGAACCTCAAAAGAGCACGAAATACTCCATCGTTGTCAGTTGGGTCATTGGTGAGAATGTTTCCAGAGTTCACCTTACCATGTAGTGGCAGTTCTTGTCTACCTCATAAAATGATGCTCTCAACAATTGATTTCAACTTTGATTTGTTCTCATTGGCCTGCCTGGCATGCTCAGAAACCTTAACTAGCTTCCCTTCTGTGACGCGGAGAAAATTTTCCGCCATTTCTTGATATTTCATATGATAGCCTCCACTTGCATGATCAGAAAACATTTCTTTAGATTTTCTGTATTTTTTTAAAGGCTTTGTCACCAAACTTCCAAGGTTTTGATGACTTCCTTTTCCAACAAATTGCTTAGAAAATATCTTACAGAAGGCACCATTTTCCTTTTTGGAAAAAAGGAGCCAAGGAAACAATTCCATTCACCTTTGTTGAAAACTATGAGTGTCTTGGATCTTTGGGGTCGACAGGAAAAACATAGTCTTTAGGGGGAATCCAAGGAGATCTAAGCAATTTTTCACTCTGGAGATCGGTCATAGGTGTATTCAAATAATCTCCTGTCATTTATCCTTCCACATTGACAATGAATCATCATATTTAGTTGAAAAACTGCCACTATCCCTCTAAGTATTGCAATCAAGGGCGTGGACACTAGTAGCATCTAATATTTTGGAAGTAGAGGTCACAACATCCATTGCAGTGAAAGTACTATGAGAAATACACTCGAGAGAAGAAACTCCAGATATGCGATCATTGGGGTCACTCAGCAGGGGACTAGTGCTGGGTGCCACAAACCAGAACAACTAGCTTTATTTTCAATAGAGACATGTGAGAAGTGCTTATTGTTGTCAGGAACAAATTCCTCTTTATTTTTATTCGGGGCGAATTGAAAGACTGATGTTTGTTTCAAAGAATGTTTCATTGCTGTAACTATCTTGAAATGATTTCTCTTCTATGCTGAAAAAAATCAACTAATTTAATTATTGACATATGGATGAAATTTACTACTAAATTCTTACCAAACAATCTCATACTGGGCTAAATTATTATTAATATAATTGTTATTAATTATTATTATTACAATCATCATCAGAAATCATAACCAGTTTACTTGCAGTTGATATTATAGCAAATATTTGGCTTATTGATGTTAAAATATATATATTTTTTGAACGTTTTAAAACTATATGAGATTTGGATTACAAATATTTTAACATAAAACCCAAATATAAGTATAAAACTATATTGTACTTACCAATAGGTATATTGTCAGAAATATTTGCACACATACATAACTCAAGTAATATCACAAAATTAACTATAAAACAAAATAACTGTAACTGTGCAGTTCTTTCAAATTAATAACAATAACACCTCCTTTCAATGAAGATGAAAAATAACTGCCAGTGTGTCACAAACCAGGAGAGGGGTATAAAAGCAAAGCAACTTAACCTCTAACGGGAGGGAGGGGGAGAATTATTTTATATATTTTTTATTTTAAATTTCCTTATACATTTGTCCTGACATCTTATTTTACTATAAATCAGGACTTTTTTGCTCTGTTCATATTACAATATGTCTTTTATATAGTTAATTTAAAATTTTTATACATAAACTTTCTGGAATATAAACATATACTACTAATAAAACTACTTGTCCTGTTATTGATCATGACCAATTTACCTCGATCTGTGCCTGTTAGCAGCTCAGTCTACTATATATCAATACAATTATTTAGTTTATGATAACTTATAACGATACTTGTACCTCTTTCCCTATTTAAGCTATTTTTACTATGTACATTTATTTTTTTCTTTTCATATGCCTGCTTTGGACTTAAATCTAACTTAACCTAACTTATACCTAGTGCCGTCGTCTACACAGTCCTTGTAGGGAGTCCCATTTTCTTTTTCTTCTCTGGTCACTTCCTACCGTGGCCGGTCGACATACCCGGAGTGTTCGATAGCTCCAGCCCAGCATCACGCTTGTTGTCAAGTAAGGAACAACTTCCGACGTCTCATCTGTATCCACTTACTTTCCTTCTCCCCTAGCCGGTATTCCAGGCGTCATTTGTTCATCAGAGATATTCATCACTGGTATCCCTGAGACGCCTTTCCTCGGCTAAAGCTCTAGATATATCCAGAGTCCACCATCCCTTTTATTATACTCACTGTGTTTTGTTTCACCAGTTTGGAAACGTCTTGTCGAAGTCTGATGTTTCTTCTCCTTCACTTGTCACTTCTTCCTTCCTGTCTGTTTTGTCTCAAGTCTTGGTTCTGTCTTTGTCTTCTTTCCATGTGTCTGTCCCTTTCTGCTGCCTGTCCACTATCTCATCCAGGTAGCTCCACCGGTACACTTCCCTCAATATATGGCCTGTATAGGCACTAGTAGCTCCGCTCTCTCCCTTTCAGTAAATATACATTCCAAGGTCACGTGTTCCGGTGTCGCCTCACCTCCGCAACAGCAAAGACTGGTTTCACTCAAGTTCATCTTAAAGAGGGACAGTCAATATGGGTCATGCCCTGTGATATAGTGGACAAGTCCCTGAGAAGGTTGGAGATGCTTCATTCTCAGTCTCTCATGTACGTTCGGAAATAACTGGAATGTCCTTCTACCTGTGTGCTTGCCACTCCCGCAGAAGGGTCTCTCCTATACCTCCTTGGTTCTTACACCGTTAGTTGTTAATTCTATTACTTTGTCTAACTTCCCTTTACCAAGCCAATATCCAGCGGCCCTCTTTCATACCTCTAGGTCTAGGGGCCAGACACCTAGGGTGACACACAAC
>CABFWB010005559.1:0-43443 GCA_902151455.1 Timema bartmani | reverse complement strand
GATGACAACCAACCTTTCGACACACACAAAATAATAAATGTTATATCGATCGTGGAGAAATAAATTAATAATCTTTAGTACTTACTTCCCTAGAGCATTAGTTTACCTGAGAGAATGGTTAGAATGGTAATATTAATGTTTTAAAAAAGCGCAGTACAATCGTGGTGATCTTCCTCCTTTTCACTTCCCTAGAGCCTGAGAAAAGGGTTAGAATTGTCATAGTGATGTTTAAAAAAAAAGCTTAGTACGATTACGATCGTGGTGATCTTCCTCATTTTCTTCTGGAATATATAAATAGTACAGTTGCAGGGCTCTCATACCCACCGGATTATATTAATCGAATACACACCCTCAATTCTAGACTACCCATAGATAGAGGATTGCTACTTGAGGCTAGAAATAATTATTGATAATGCTGTGACTGCATAATTAGGGCAATAATTTCATTGTGACAAAACTGCTGGAGTGTATGGTTTCTTTTTTTTACAATGATCGGTATGTATTTGTTTGGAACACTAAACTGCCCTGTTGAGAAGAGTTTTGTATGGTTAGGAAAATGATAAAGTGACCATATATGGTGTGAATAAAAGGATAACTTTATAGACTAGATTCATATCATATCAGGCTTAGTTACACTGGTAATATAATGTCCACTGAAGACCATGCTAGGGTGAGCCGTTTTGGTAATAATTTGAGTGATCTCGAAGGTTTTGAGGTGGTGCCATCACTCTCCAAATGACAATCCGGAGGATATAATATCTTTGACTTCTCAGTCTTCTTACGTAAATCTTCCTCCAATATATTCTACAATAAAACCTGAAACTAATTAAGATTCATTTTCAACAACAACAACAGAAAGAATACTATTATTATCTGCTAAACAAGAAGATATCAAAACTTACCTTAAAACATTATAATTTAATAAATCATATATAATATTTTTACACACACATATATATATAATCTAACAATACCAACCAATAAAATAAATTTAGAATTTAAGACTTAGATATATTGCTCATAAATATATAAAAATAATTGATTGATACGATTTGTTAAGTTATATGATGTAATAAAATAAAATTGCAGATCAAAATGTAAAATTAGGCTAACTTATGGAAATAACATATTCTCAAATAATGAACATTACACATTTAATAAATAATTCATAGTCAATTTAGTAGTATATAAGTCTAAAATACATGAAAACACGTTAATAATGTTTCAAACTTACAGATACCAAAATAGGCTAGATAAAATAATATTCAATTCATGTAAGTTCAGAATTCAAATTATAAAAGTTTTGGGTTAAAAGTTTAATATCTGCAAATAGGTTATGATTAAATGATTGAGTATTAATACACAAAGACTTTAAGATATGCAATATTTAATGAAAAAATGTTTAAACTATTGATAGGTATTAGAGTTAACAAGTATAAAAATTTAATTTATATAATACTGGAATACTCAATCTGACAAGTTTCGACACCTATGCTGGAACTCAACATCTCACTGTCATACCAACACTTAGTGTCCTTCACAACGATATTTTTTAAACCATGATTATGACACCTATGTGTCGAAACATGTCGGATTGAGTATTCCAGCATATTTTCAATGCTGGAAATTCAAAAGGAGTAACGGCACAAGAAATAACAGATAAGACTTAGAATATTACCAAATTCTCTACATCAATTATATCCGTTTCAAATTGGTTAAGCAATAAATTAAAATTTTATACTTGTCAACTCTAATACCTATCTATATTTTAAACATTGTTTATTAAATATTGCATATCTTAAAGTCATTGGATATTAATACTCATTCATTTAATCATAACCTATTTGCAGATGTAGTGCGTGAATAACTAAATACAAATTTTATCGAACCATAATGTATTATATAATTATGTATATCTACTATTATAATACACCGATTGAGCTAAAATTTCACATGGGCATAACTCATAACGTTCAGATGATATATAGGATAGTTAAAATATACAGCTTAAACTAAGGCTAATCCTCCAATGGCTGCGTTTTTGTCAGAATTAATTCGACAAAAATAGGAAGAAACAAATACGTCAAACTTCACATATGTGGTATCGTATACTGGAAACGAATGTATCAGATGCGAATCAGTCACCCACGATTTCATTTAAGGAAACAATCGTAAAATGGAAAATATAATTATTTTGGAAAATGCGTATTTAGTTAGAAGGCGACTGAATCGAAATAGAATAAATTGTAGGACTAATCATATATTAACGAAAAGGAATAGATTGGGAGAGTTCAATCATTTATTTGATGATTTAAGATAAGACAAAAAAAAAGATTTCGATGACTATCGACTGAATCAAAATACTTTTGAATATATTTAAAATGCCATTAGTCCATCCATAATCAAATCTTCAAATTTTCGTTAAATCATTCCACCAGAAGAACATCTCAGTGTTGCTCTAGGGTAAACTATACAATAGTTGCAAAAATACACTTTATTTAATTTTATTCGTAATAACACAAGAATTACATTGTAACATCACTAAAATGTGAAAAGTACTGTTGTAGAGGCTGATTTTGCAATTGGGTATTTAAATGTGAAGAGGTTTCATTGTTTGTGAAGAATGCTGGATATGGTAGTGGTGTGGATGTTGATCCTTCAGTTAAATAGTTTGACGATACACTTGGAGGTCCCTGAGAAGCGTATACTTACGGAACTCTTCCATGTGAATGCGACATCCTGAATGCAAATTCTTCTTCTTCAATAAATACTTGCTCCAGTTTATTCCTAACTATCAGTTTTCGGTTATTCGGCACGTTCTATAGATATGGGAGGAAACTGATTTAAAACTGATACTCACTATCTTCCTTTATTTTATCACTCTCAGAAAATATTTTGAGCTTGGCCTCCTCTATTTCAAGGAATTGGTCATCCACAGATTGATTTCCTAATTTTTTACGCTTATAATTGTTAGTTGTATCTCGTTGAGGAGTTTCTTTATTTTTAGTTATACTCTATGTAGATGGCTGCTGATTGGTTTCATGTGGGAGTGATTCTTGTGAACAAGCAGTGCCTGGTTTCTCCAATAATAACATTTCATTCACTGATTCAGAGTCAACATATTCTGAGTCGTTATTGCTTGCACCTTTTACAGTTAATACATTTCCATGAAGTTTCCTTCACTGAATAGTATCGAATAGAAACAGCAGAAATTTATAATATGGCCATGTGGAAGTGATTACAGAATCTGCTCTCTCTCCAGATTTGTATTGCTTGGTTTTTTGGAATTCTTTTCAAAAAGTGTCTCGAAGTCCTCTCCATTTTTCTAACAGCTTCCGCTGAAAAAAATTACATATTTACTAAAATCACATATTAGTAAAAAAATTATATTCGCACACCCTATACCTATATATGTATGTATATATGTATATGTGTATATATGTATATATCTATGTATATATGTATATATATGACTATAGTATTCTATTATTTATATTACGTTTAATGTTATAGCTTTTACAATTCTTACCATATTATTAGATTAATTATTAGTTCCCTAAAAATATGTAAATATTTAGGGAACTAATAATTAAACTACTAATATGATAGGAGTTATATAATTATATATAATATTATATTATTATTATAATACATTATATATATCTAGAAACATATAAATATATAATATAGACTATTAATTGGTTTTTATTTTGTAACTGTAGTATTTTATTTTTTATATTACGTTTAATAATGTTATAGCGTTTACAAGTTTTACCACATTATTTTAATTATTAGTTACCATTAAAATATTTTATCATAACATAAAGCTTATGTGTAATTTTTATAATATTCCGTTCCTGTACCAATCCTGCTATTTTGACTCAATCCCGGTTTCTGCCCCGCAATTAAAATGCCATATCCATCCAACCCTATTTAGAAAATGTATTTCTATATTTAGTATAATGTAACGGCAAAATCTAAAATAAGTTCATTTTGAAGGTACTTGGCAGCAAGCTCCTCATTCAAGACCATGGGATATTCATTTAGAATTTCAGACGTTGTGGGTGGAAGAATTGTTCATGAGACATGTAAGGCAATTTGGGATGCATTGCATGCTGTACGTATCCCATTTCCAAGAGACGATGACATTATGTCTATAACTGAACGACTTTGGAATAAGTGGAACTCCCCAAATTGTGTTGGATGTATAGACGGGAAACACATACACATACAAAATTCAAAACACTCAGGCAGCATGTATCGCAATTATAAACCTTATTTTCAATTGTTTTACAAGCGGTTGCAGGGCCAAATTACAAGTTTATTGCTATTGATGTAAGAGCATATGGCAAATAAAGAAATGGTGGTGTTTTTTCTCATTCCAATATTTCCAAAAATCTTGAAACATGAGCATTTGGTGTTGGACGACTCACATGTCTCATGAACAAGCTTTCCAACAGCAGTGTCTGGAATTATAAATAAATATCCCAATGTCTAGAACGAGGAGTTTGTTGCCAAGTACCTTCAAAATGAATTTATTTTAGATATTTAAATATACATACTACTTATCAGTGGTAATATAAAAATAAATATTCTAAATAGGGTTAGACAGGAATGGCATTTCAACTGCGGTATGGTAACGGGAAATGAGCTAAAAATAAATAATTATGTTACAATGTAAATCTTATGTTATTACGAATAAAATTAAATAAAGTGTATTTTTGCAACTATTTTATAACTTAACTCATGGTCACACTGAAACGTTTTTATGGTGGAATGATTTCATTAAAATTTGAAAATTATATTAATGATGGGCTAGTGGTGTTTAAAATATATTCAAAAGTATCTTGATTCACTCGATTCACTATTGTTTCCAAAAATAAGATCGTGTGTGACTGATTCGCATCTGATACATTCATTTCCAGTGGATGAACCATAGATGTGAAATCTGACGAGTTTGTTTCTTCCGATTTCTGACGAATTGATTCTGAGAAAAACGCAGCCAGTGGACGACTAGCCTAAGATACACCCCCATAAACCTTTTGCCTCCAGACGTATCTCCTGAACCGCTGGGGCTAGTAAGTTGATGTTTGGGGGGGTGGGTACCACAGGTTTCCCATAAATATATGTCGCCATTTGTAAATCAAGAAACTGATACATACTACAATTACTGACATACAGATAGTTTATAAAATATATGATATGTACTTATATATCGATTGAAGGAATTGAAAGATAAACCAGGTTGAATTTATTTAAGTTAATTATTTGTCATTAAGTAGGCTAAGTTTTGGCTAAATTTGGTTAATTTATATAATTTTGAAAAACTCCAGGTTATTTTTGGTTAGTTGGTGAATAGTTAGTTAAGTCAATACTTATATTTAAGCTTGGTGAAGATTTGTCAAAATATATAACACTTGTATCGATTGGTAAGTGGAATAGAATCTTTACCTGTCGTCAGATCTGATTTACATTGATAAGGCTAAATTTATATTTAAGTGTAACACTTAACTAAATGTAAACGATGCATAACGTTCAATGCTCACTTCTTAGTTAAAATACAACAATTTATTATGAAAAGTAAAGACAAAAGTCTTATATTTAATAATACATATCTACTTTCTCGCTATCTTACAGGTTGAGAAAGTATTGTGTTTGTCAAAAAAATTAAACTCGAGATTTTAATGAATCTCGATGTTTCATGACCGCCCCGAAACAGAAAAAGTGGTTTTTGAATTTACATCTTTCTGTCTGTCTGTACCCCTGACTAGAGCTTAAAATATTTTACCGATTGGAAAAAAACTTGATATCTAGGGTTTTCATAGGGTTGCCCCAAGGCATTTTTGGAATTGGATATCTAACCCTAAAATTAAGTGTAATTTACTGATGGGCAAAAAGAGAAAAAGTTGATTTTCTCAAAATCTGCTCCAACGATTTTGATAAAATTTCATTTTAAAAAGATTTATTAATATTCCAAACAAAATGGCTACTCTCAATATTTCAGCAAAATGACTTTAAGGGCTCAGGTCTGAGGAGTAAATTCTCATTTTTTATCTTATCTCTGAAACTATATTAGATATTAAATTAATTATTGCAAATATGTAGATCAATTTATAACACAAATATTTTAAACGCAACATATTTTTATAAAACCAATAAATTTCAAGCTATATGCATATATATATATATATATAAATATATGTATATGAATATATATATATATATAAACTTTTCGAACACTAAAGGTAAAGTATTGCGAACGTAAAAAAAATCTAACCCGAAATGTTGATGGATGTCAACATCTTATGGCCCCCCGAATCCTAAAAAGTGGTCTTTGCAATTCCGTCTGTCAGTGTGTCATTTTAACCCCTAAAATAAAGAGTAGTTTAAAAAAAATGAAAAGAAAAAAAATCTTATTTTCTAAAAATCGGCTATAACGATTCTGGTTAAAATTCGCATATGGACGTTGATTAAGATTATAAATAAACTGGCTATTTTCATTTTCCCATGAAAATGAATTTTAGGGTACTTTACAGAAGCGGAGATTTCCGTATTTCCGTAACTATTTGAGATACTAAATAACTTATCATTGCAAAATTTGAGTATTATTTATGACAAAATAACTTTCATAAGAAATATATTTTTAAAAACCAACAGTTTCTGAGATATTGGCAAATATATTAAAACAATTTTGTGAGCTTTAGTTGTAAAGAGATACTACTTAAGTTTTAACGCAATAATTATATAATGCCATAGAGTAAGAAATAAGTAGGTCTCTCAAAAAGTGTATGTTCCCTTTCTTTCAACCTCTTAGAGGAAATATTTGTATAGCAATGTCCTATCTCTATCTTTTAGATTCAATAGTTAATATTTACCTATCATATTGGTCAAAATTTATAAATGAGGAATTTAATATCATTGCAATACCATAAGATGTGCACCCCTAATAAAGTGTTGAAAATTTTAAACCGGAAGTCGACATGTTAATCCTTGGAGACCCAATATCAATATTTTTACTTTCTCACTACTCTACAGGCACAGCAAATATTGTGATCATCAAAAAAATATATCTCGTGATTTTGATGGATGTCGACACTTCATTACCCCTCCGAACCCTAAAAAGGGGTTTTCACAATGGCATCTGTCTTTCTTTCTATCTGTATGTCAGTCTGTAACTCGGACTAGAGCAGGGGCGGATCCAGATCATTTTCATAGATAGGTCATAATTATAAATAACATAGATACCTACAATTTTAGGTTTCTGTTTAAAGCCATTTAATAATTATTTTTCATTCATATTTGATTTTATTAATGTTTTAAACCGTGAACATCCTTTCCAAATTTTCAAAATCAGATAGTTCTTATAAACTATTTGGAGTGGCCCTCCTTCAACATTTTTTGAAAAATGGTTTACTCTAAAAGCTATGAGTAGTCTTTCCCTTGATTTAAAAAAAATATAGATTCTTTTATAAATTATAAGTAACCATTTAAAGTATTCCTCACATAGACATTTTTGAAATTTGGATGCCCCTAGAAGCTATTTAGAGTATTCCTCACCTTAATTTTTTAGGATGGTTAGATACCTCTATAAGATAATCTTTGATATGGTCTTCCACAGACAAAATTTTGAAAATTGAATTATTTCAAAAACTAGGCTATTTGGAGTGTCCTCGCTTGAACATTCTTCAAAATGACATGCATCTAGGACATATTTGGACTTGTCTTCTCCTAGACATTTATGAAATTTGGATGACCTTGGAAGCTATTTAGAGCTTTCCTCCTCTGACTTTTTCTGCTAGTTAGATGCTTCTTGTCTAGTAATTATTCTTCTCCGGCATATTTTTGACAATATAATTCATCTAGAAGTCATTTGTAGTTTTATTTAAGGCCATCTTTCAGCTTCATATTCGATAATATCAGAGGATTTGAAATATATCTAGGGGGGAATATATTCCAGGGAGGGGCAAATTATTTCCTGGGGGGTGGAGTCCACCACAGTTCCACCGATCCTGCTGACCACACATTCTTTATATTCGGTATTCGTGGACGAATTGCTCTCAGGCGATTATTAGTCTTCTTTGACGTGTGGTAGTGTACCGTCTCTATGCCGAACAATATTCGTTACTCGCAACCAAGACAAATATTCCTACATGAAAAAGAATAATTTTCCAAACTTGCGTAAGCCATATCGAATATTGAATAAACGTGGACGAATAACGCACGTGTGAAGACGGCTTGAGAGGTGTCTGCTCGTAAAAAGACAAAAAATTATATAGTTTATCTGTGTTGTATTTTCTTTCTAAAATTATGAACTTTCATTTTGTTTTTTGTATTAATTTTTTAACTTTCACAGGGGGGTCAATTGACCCTTTGACCCCAACTTGAATCCGCGCCTGGCTAGAGCCTAAATTATGTCTAAAACATGGTATCTAGGGTTTCCATAGGGTTACCACGGAGAATTTTTGGAAATGGAGATCAAACCCTAAAACTAAGGGTAGTTTCCTTAGAGGAGTAAAGAGAAGAAATCGATTTTATCCAAATTGGTTCAAACGATTTTGATTAAATTTAATTTCCAAGCTTTGATCAATATTACAAACCAAATAGCTACACTCAAATTTTCGTCAACATGACTTTAAGGGTTCTGGTCTGATGCGTAAATTCTGATTTTTAATTTTATCTCCGTAAGTATTTGAGATATGAAATTACTTATCATTTCATACATTTATATCTATGTATAATAAACATCTTTTACTTGAAATATATTTTTATAAACCAATAGTTTTCAAGTTATACGCAAATCATCTATAACGATTTTGATTAAAATTCATATCTAGGCGTTGATTAAGATTATAAACAAATTGGCTATCCTCATTTTCCCATGAAAATGATTTCTAGGGTTCTTTACAGAAGCAAATGTTTCTATAACTCTGCAACTATTTGAGATACTAAACAACTTATCATTGTATAATTTTAGTACTATTAAAAATAAAAAAAACTTTTATTTGAAATATATTTTTATAAAACCAATAGTTTCTGAGATATTGGCAAATATATTAATACAATACTTTTTGTGAGCTTTTGTTGTGAAGAGATTCTACTAAGTTTAAACGCAATAATTCTCTAATACCATATAGTAAGCAAATAAGTAAGTCTCTGAATAACTTGATGTTTTTCCTTTAACCTCTTAGGGGAAATGTTTGTGCAGCACAGTGGCGAATCCAGGATTTTCGTGAGGGCGGGAGGGGGGGGCGAGTCGTTCCATCGGGATCGGGTCTGGGAAGGGGGGAGGAGGGGAATTCAAGATATTTTGATATAAAAATACTTCAAAATTTGAGAGTAAATTTTTAAGTTATTTTTAGTGTAACGCTAAACTTGAGAATAATCCTCTAATGAAGGGTATAACACAAAATTTACTATTAGTATTGAAATGTATTGAAAGCAAAAAATAAGAAGATCAATAATAAGTGATTATTAAGAGGGAAATAAATTTAAACATTTTGACAGTTATTATATAAATATTTTTTTTTAGCTATTCACTCAATTAGAAAAAATAGATGGAATTATTCAGATCTCGAACAATTGAACCTTAACTCCACTCTATATTATAGCTAGTTATTTCTTATTCTAAATCGAAATTTTACCACTAAGCCATACTAACACGTTGTGTGTTTGGTATTATTCAAAAATATTGTTTAAAACACGTTACTTAAAAATATATTATTTTAAAGATCTTTATTTATTATTAATCATTGAAATAGTATTAATAAAAATGATAAAATAAATTTAAACCTAAACAAGGTGAGATGTGCGCAACTTAAATTTAGGTAGTTTCATTAATGCCCATTTTCAGCATTTTAATACTTAATGTGATAGTTTTAAGTAGGACCTATTAATAGTAATCACCGTATTTTAATCATTTAATAATATTACCAAAAAATTAAGAAAACTTTAAATCAGTTTAATGAAATAGTATTACGTGACAACAAAACTATTAGTGACTTTAACAATGATTTAATTGGTTTAATTTCTTGAAGGGTGCCACGCGCCCCCCATGCCCAGTCCCAGATTCGCCTTTGATACAGCAATGATCTATCTCTCTCATTTTAGACTCAATAGTCAATAATTACTTAATTTATTGGTCAAAATTTATAAAAGAGAAATTTAATAGCAATGCGATAACCATAAGATGAGGATCCATTAATAAAATGCTGAAAATTGTAAACGGAGGTCAAAATTTTAATACGAAGTGTTGACCCTCAGAGACCCAAAATTGATATTTTTATTGGTCTAAATGTACAAATGAAGACGTTAATTCCTTAGTAGTGAAATTGTAAAATTTAAAACCGTAAGTCAAAAAAATATTTTACGTATATATAGCACAATTTGTTTTCGGGCTCACTAGTGTATATTACGAATTTTGAGTAAATATCTACATTGTTAAAAACTAGAGGGAGAAAGTCCGTACGGAGTTCCGTACCATTTATTTTATTTTCTAGCTATCTTACAGATCGATAAAGTATTGTGATCTCTAAAAAAAATTGAACACGAGATTTTGATGAATTTTGACGTTTAATGGCCCCCCAGATCCGAAAAAGTAGTTTTTGAACTGCCGTGTTTTCGTTTGTCTCTCTGTCCGTCTGCCTGTCTGTCTGTACCTCAGTGTAGAGTCTAAACTATTTTATCGATTGGGCTAAAACTTGGTATCTAGGGTTTTTATAGGGTTTCGCCGAGGGGTTTTTGGAATTGGATAGCTAACCCTAAAATTAAGAGTAGTTTACTGAAGGGCAAAAAGAGAAAACATCAATTTCCTCAAAATCGGCTTTAACGATTTCGATTAGATTTCATTTAGCATTGAAAAATATTACAAACCAAATGGCTACTCTCATTTTTTCGTTAAAATGGCTTTAATGGTTCCGGTCTGCTGCGTAAACTATCTTTTTTTTTATCATATCTCTGAAACTATTTGAGATATGATATTACTTATAGGTGTAAATATGTAGGTTAATTTTTAATACAAATATTTTATCAGAAACATATTTTTATAAAAACAATAATTCTCAAGCTAAACACAAATATGTATATTTTTTAACTCCATGTTACGGAGCCATTTTTAGTGTTCTTGCATTTGCGTCTTAATTTTAAGTGTTTTTACGTTCTCACCATCTTACATGTAGAGAAAGTATTGTGATCTGAAAATCTGAAAAAGTTGTTTTTGAATTCCTTTCTGTCTGTTTATCTTTTTGTCTATACCTCGGAGTAGAGCCTAAACTATTTTACCGATTGAGCTAAAACTTGGTATCTAGGGTTTTTATAGGGCTGCCCTGAGGGCTTTTGGAATTGGATACTTAACCCTAAAATTATGGGTAGTTCACCAAGGGGCAAAAAGAGAAAAAAAAACTATTTTCTCAAAATCCGCTTTGACGATTTTGATTACATTTCATTTCTAAGCATGTGTCAATATTATAAACCAAATGGCTACTCTCATTTTTTCACAAAATGATTTTAAGGCTTCTGGTTTGACGCGTAAATTTGCATTTTTTATCATACCTCCGAAACTATTTGAGATATGAAATTAATTATCACTGCAAATATCTAGGTCTATTTATAGTACAAATATTTAATTGAAACATATTTTTACTAAACCAATAATTGTCAAGCTTAACACAAATATATAGATTTTTAACTTTTCGAAAACTAAAGGTCAAGTATTGTGGCTGTAAAAAAAATCTAACCTGAGATGTTGATGGATGTCGACATTTAATGGGCTCCCGAACCCTAAAAAGTTGTTTTTGTAACGCCGTGTGTCTTTTAAACCCTGAAACTAAGAGTAGTTTAATAAAGATCGAAAAGATAAATAAAATCCATTCTCTCAAAATAGGCTCTAACAATTGTGATTAAAATTCGTATGTAAGCGTTGCTTAAGATCATAAACAAAATGACTATTTTCATTTTCCTATGTAAATGAATTTATGGTATTTTACAGAAGCGGAAATTTCCTTATCTCCGCTACTATTTAAGATACTAAATAACTTATCATTTCAAAATTGTAGTGCTATTAAAAATATAAATAAACTTTTATTTGGAATATAGCTTTATAAAACTAATAGTTTCTGAGATATTGGCCAATATATTAATACAATTTTGTGAGCTCTAGTTGTACAGAGATACTACTTAAGTTTTAACGCGATAATTCTCTAATTTCATAGAGTAAGTAGATAAGTAATTCTCTAAAAAGTTTATGTTCTTTTTTTCTTTAACCTCTTAGGGGCAATGTTTTTACAGCAATGATCTATCTCCAGAATTTTTGACTCAATAGTCAATATTAACGTTTTTTATGGGTCTTTATTTATTAAGGAGGAATTATATAAAAATGCTTTAACCATAAGATGTGTAACCTCTAATAAAATGTCGTAAATTTTAACCGGAAGTCGATATTTTAATACGAGGAATTGACCCTTGTAGACCCAATATCAATTTTTTTCCCCCAAATATACTAGTGTGGAATTTAATTCATTAAAAAGAAAATCATATAATTTAAATCCGGGATTCATAAAATGTTTATCGCAATTTTTGCTCGAGTTTGCTAGTGTACATAATTTCGTTTAACATATATTACGAGATTTGGGTAAATAGCTCCATTTTTAAACAATGGAGTGAGAAATTCCGTGTGGAGTTCCTTACCATTTTTTTTATCGTATGGCTTTGCGTGTAATTGTTGTTTATCTAGTTATTTTTTATAATAAATATAAACTATTTATTTTGTTGTTCATTACCACAATGCTTCCACGTAAGAGATTCACTGTCAGCGTTCTTGCATTTAATTCTTAAATTAAGGTGTTCTTCAGTTATTTTATGGTTTTGCTTGTGAATTAGGCTTATTTTATTTTGTTTCTTTGATAGTAAATCTAATAACATATTTTGTGGTTCATTGAAACATGTGTACACGTAAGATAAATACTGTTAGAATGCTTTCATTAGTGTCTTAAATTTATGTATTTATTTCTTTTTTTTATGGTTTGGCGTATAGAGTGTGAATATTTAGTTTGGTTTCTTTGATTATAAATCTAAACTATTTATTTTTGTGTTTGCAGCAGTACCTCTGTGTGATAGCCATTTTTATTGTGCTTGAATTTTCTTCTTAAATTTAGGTAGTTTTCACTGATTTTATGGTTTTTCCTGTAAATTATGTTTATTTCGTTTTGTTTCTTCGATGGTAAATCAAATAATTTATTTTGTTGTTCATTGCAACAATATATTAACGTAAGAGAACCACTGTTAACGTCCTTACATTTGCTTTTTAAATTTAGGTATTTTTACAGCTATTTTGTGGGTTAGCATTTAAATTGTGTTTATTTAGTTTTATTAATTTGATAATAAATTAAATACCGTTTCTTGTCACGCTCATTGCATCACATATTAGACTAAATAGAGCCCCTGTCAGCTTGCTTGAACTAGTGTTACAATTTTTTTCAGTTATTTGATTGTTTTCCTTATCAATTATGTTAATTTTTTATATATTAGTAAATTTAAAATATTTTTTTGTGGTATTCACTGCAACAATACCTCCACGTAGGAGGGACACTGTTAGCATGCTGGGATTTGTGTCTAAAATCTAGTTACTTTTTAAGTTAACTTATGGTTTTTCCTATAAAATATTAGGTTTACTTAGTTTTGTTTCTTTGAGAGTAAATTAATTTCAAACCATTAATTTTATGTTTATTTAAACAATGCCTCCAAGTAAAAGAGACACTATTAGCTAGCTTGAATTTGTGTCTTAAATTTTGGTATGTTACCAGATTTTTATGTGCAGTCTCATTTCGTGGATTTTTCCTTTTTTCTGGAGTATAGACGATAAAAATACCAAATAATCAATTTTTGGAATGTCTAGTATTACAGCATAGTATTTTGTGAACATCAGTTTACTGATGAGCTGCTCCTCCAAATCATCAGCTATATTTGAGATCCTACGAGACACAGTATCATTGGACAAAGGGATAACAGCCAACTAGTTTGCTTGTTTTTTCACCAATAACTACTTAACACCGAGTCTTTGGTAGCAGGCAACCCTTCCTATTCTTAAACAGATTTTGTCTTACACTTCAAGTAACTTTATATTCATAGATGAAAAAGAAGCAAATTTTTGTTTTCCATATTTTATCTCGGCATTTTTTCACCCAAAACTCAAGTGGCTTTCTTTTCAGGTTCTCATGTTTCGTTTGGAAATAACCTTTTAGTAAGTATTGCATCATTGAATTGTTTAAAACGGTCTTATGACAAATAACACATAAAGATGTAGGTTCTGATTAATTTCCCGTACAATATAGTCTTTAAAACAATTATTCAGTGTTATACAAGATTACTGCTTATGAAGATTGAGATTCCTTAGGCTCAGCAACATTTTTACAAAACATTATCTTCACCAGAGGTAGCCTAACTTTCCAATTGGATCATTTTCAAATTACCGTCCAATTTTGTTTAGTTAGCCACGTACCCATCTTGATCGATGCAAGAAAAGGTTTTATAAAAAATATAAAATATATCAAAGTTCTTCCGTTTCTGAAAAAAAAAATCCCAAAACAAATTCAACGTAAATTCGCAACTCCATTTTCAACACGTGTAACTGACAACAGTTTTGAAAAACCATTCGTCAAAAAATACACTAAGAATAAAACAGAAAATGATTGTGCATGCACTCAAACTGTTGTGGCTAGGTGGTTAGCTTTGGAAAAATGTAAATTGTTACAATTATGTTCAATACTTTAAAAGATATTAAGAGAACAAGTCCTAGTAACGTAAAAACTATAGCTAAGTATGGTTTGAAAGGAAATAAATGGTACGGCGCACCGCACAGACTTTCTCTCTATTTCTATAAACTTGTAAGATTTCTGAATGGAATAATGCACATTCTATCATCACCACTCCACATAAGAACACGCATAAAATAATATACAATGATATATAATCAATGAGAAAAGAGGCGCATCTTTGTCCACCTAAGAACATTTCAAACAGTTTAATGTCTTCCACAAGGGTCAACACTTCGTATTAAAATTTCGATTTCTGGTTAAAGTTTTAACATTTTATAAGGTGTTGCAGATCTTCAAGTCATCGCATTGATATTTAATTATTCATTTATACATTTTGACCAATAAAAAATGTAAATATTGACTATTGAGTCTAAAATGGAGATAGATCATTGCTATGCAAACATTTCTCCTAAGAGCTTTAAGGAAAAATAACATACTTTTTTAGATACTTATATTTAATTACTCTATGGCATTGGAGAATTATTGCGTTAAGACTTAAGTAGTATATGTTTACAACTAAAGCTCACAAAATTGTATTAATATATTTGCAAATATCTCAGAAACTGTTGCTTTTATAAAAATATATGTCAAATAAAAGTTTTTTATTTCTAATAGTCCTACAATTTTGCAATGATAAGTTGTTTAGTTTCTCAAATAGTTGTGGAGATACGGAAATTAACGCTTCTGTAAAGTACCCTAAAAATCATTTTCATAGGAAAATGAAAATAGCCAGTTTATTTATAATCTTAATCAACGCCTAGATACGAATTTTAATCAAAATCGTTTGAGCAGATTTTGAGAAAACCAAATTTTTCTCTTTTCGCCCTTCAGTAAACTACCCTTAATTTTAAGTTTTTATAGACACACAGACAGACGGCATTGCAAAGACTATTTTTTAGGGTTCGGGGGGTCATGAGACGTCGACATCCATCAACATTTCAGGTTAGTTTTTTTTTACGGTCGCAATACTTAAACTTTAATGTCCAAAAAGTTAAAAAAATTCATATAATTGCGTATAGATTGAAAGTTATTGATTTTATAAAAATATGTTTCGGATAAAATATCTGTATTATAAATATATATACATATTTGTAATGCTAAGTAATTTCATATCTCAAATAGTTTCGGAGCTATTTTAAAAAATGTTAATTGACGCATCAGACCGGAGCCCTTAAAGCCATTTTGCCGAAATATTGAGGGTAGCCATTTTGTTTGGAATATTTATTAATGTTTATAAATGAAATTTAATCAAAATCGTTAGAGCCGATTTTGAGAAAATCGACTTTTTCTCTTTTTTCCCTTCAGAAAACTACCCTTAATTTTAGGGGTAGATATCCAATTCCAAAAATCCCTTGGGGCAACCCTATGAAAATCCTAGGTATCAAGTTTTAGCTCAATCGGTAAAATAGTTTAGGCTCTAGTTGGAGGTACAGACAGACAGACACACAGACGGAAATTCAAAAACCACTTTTTCGGATTCAGGGAGTCATGAAACGTCAAGATTCATCAAAATCTCGAGTTTGATTATTTTTAACGATCACCATACTTTCTATACCTGTAAGATAGATAGAAAGTAAAAAAAAAACAGTTTGGAAGTATTGGGTAACCGTTTGTCAGATAGTCAAAGAAGAAAATTATCCTCAGTTACATTGAAAATTCCCCGTCACGTTTGACTCTCCACAACGTTTGATCCTCTTGTAATTTTACCAATCTACCCTTGAGAGCTTATCGCGAGCCCCTGGAGTTACGAATACCCCAGTTTGAAAATCACTCTATTATATATTATACACACAATATTCTCATTTGTATAAAGCTATGGGAATAATTATATACTATATACACAACCTTTCCCTAGCCATTTGACATAGGGACATTCTAACGTAATTGATAGCACCCACATATGGCCGTCTAACTTAGGGATAGCTATTTATAGTAGACAAAGCATCCACAAATCCTTTGACTATAAACATAGTTCTATATAATTGGCACGTCCTCAGCATATTATGTGAATATGGGGATAGCTAGAGATAATGTACGCTATCAAGCGTTGTCAACCTCTTCATTGCCAGAGCCCTCCTTATCACCCATTTATGGGCGCCCTGGGCTGTAACATTATTGATTGTAGTCCATCAACGGGAACGTTTCAACGCGTATAGTAATTGTTTCACTAACAATAAAAATCGATGACATTGTCATTCATTTTGAATATCGAATATTATAACTAACAATAAAAACATAACACTTATGGCTTTGGGTTACACTTGAATGACAATTGGAGGAACTTGAAGGCACAACCCTGGTGGAGGAGTGTCCCTTGGTTTTTGTCGCACTTGTGGCAGGAAGAGAGGCGGGATATGTCACCTAGGAATGGACCCCAGTGCATTCCAACGCGACATGACCTTGAAGCCGAATCTGACATATCTCTGTCGTGCGATATTTATCACTTGTCTAGCATACCACCATTTAACCACTTGGTTTCCAATTTTCGTGCGATAAAAACAGCTTGAACGCAGCGGGAAAAATCGTTCATGTGGCCTTAGCCTAAGTAAGTAAGCTGTGAGAGGCTTGGTGTACTACTAATTACTACCACTCCTTACTTTAAACTACTTTAGAATGTTTTCTAAAATGTTGGTGTACTAAGATTAATAACACATCCATAACAAAATAACAACACTTTCCGGCATTGTAGCGGTTCATTAGAGTAGGTTATTTGTAAAACCCTTCATGTCCACATTTGGTTAACAGTGATTTAATGGTAAGATTTAATTTCCCATTAGTTGTATTGGAAAATAATATTGCCCCTTGTGTCTAGCCTTCCACTTGCATATAGAATTAAATAAATATTTATTTAGTTGAGACACCCCTTATGTCTATGAGATGAGAAGTTTCTCAATTACATACTTTTAAAAACAGGTTTGATCATGGAGGATATTTTTTCTGTTAGAGTAATATTGATTATAATTGTTTAAATCATAATCTAAATGCATCAACTATGTTAAAGTTGTTCACATATACCTATCCAAAAAAACTTAAGTAGGGCTTTTATTTTATAAACTTAAGAGAAAAAAATATGATTTACGTGTTGGCCAACCTCAAGTCTAAACGTGCGATAAGTTCAAAATTCCTGATCTAAAACTGAAGGGCCACTTGTTAAATGGCACAACTAAAAGAGTGGCGGCAGTTAAGCTCGTAATGCATCGCAGACGTGCAAATAAGTGATTACATAAAATTGATGAGATAACCAAAATTGTTGAAGACCATTAGGATAATGAATATTTCAATTTTGATTATTTCAAAACATGACATCATCGTGCATTCAAGCGAGCTTTTGCTTAAGGAAGCACACACTGTGTCTTTCGAACGCTCATCTTTAAAAACTAAGAGAAAATACAGAACAGAGCACAAGGCTTACAAAAAATGAATACATTCCTTTGTATAAAATAAGTTACAACAATATAGATTTAGTAGCTTGGTAAACAAAAATACACAAATGAGAAATCTAATAGTAATACTTGATTAATGATCAGTACACACTAAACAATATTGAGTAATTAATTATAATGGTGTTCCTCGAATAACTCTCTAAGTTTGGTCATTATTTCATAATAAAAATCGACTTAGGGAGATATAGTTTTATCGCTGCTAACACAATGGGCAATTGGGCTAAGTTTGTGTTAATGATAGAAAATATTTTAGGATTTTGAGAGGTACGGGAGTGTATAAGGATTCGGGATGCCCATTTTCGAGGGAAAATTGTAAAAATATTGAGCTATTAAAAAGGCTAAAAATCAAAAGGGAATCACTAAAGTGTTTGCATGAGAAGAGAATTTTGAGTCTTAAGAGGTTCTGAATTTTATCATAATTGTTACAATATCAGTTAAAAAAGAATGTCTCATAGCAAGCGGCAACAAGTTTGTGTTTAACATTTTCCAAACTGAAATAGTTAGTAAAGGTAATGTAATTTCACGCCACACTAACATATTCGAGCTTGTATCTGACCAAAGCAAAATTCAAACTTAGAACAGTACCTTTAGAAAAGAAGAAGTTTTGTACTTAGCCCTCTTAATACCATGGGGTCACCGGAGACCACGACGTAACTTTGTTGACCTGCAATACTGATATGTTTTTAAAGATTCTGAAAATAATAAACTTTGTTCATTTATCTATTTATTGCCACTATATATTTTTTCAATTATGTTTCCTTAAGCTAATAGTATTTTAAACCTTTAGCTACATTCAGTCTCATTGGGTTCATTACTGACCTCAAGATTAAATATATTGGTTTTCTGACCTTTTTATACTATAAATGGATTATTTTTTAAATATAATATATTGTGTAGTGTTGTAATGACAATTAAGACTCAAACGTTACCAAAATATTGCATCATTTTCAGCATTTAAAGGAATGGTAAGTCTCACGTTTCTCTTCTGGAAATAATAGAGCATGCGTCGTATGTCATTAGACTTTGTGTTTTTCTTTAGTAGGCTACTCAAAGCTATTATTAAAAAAAATGATTGCCAAAGTTTCATTAAGTCCAATTTACACAAATACCACCTGATTTGGTGGCCGCATGGTCTAAGGCATCACTCTCGTAATATAATAAATAGACAACCAATTACATGGAGATTGAGCTTCAAATCCTGTTCGGGTGTCGTGAGTATGGTTTTGTGTTTTTCTTAAATTGTTTTCTACTTTCCCTCCAAGCACATGTGGGTAAAACATCCTCTAAATTCTACCCTTTCTATCTATAATTAACTAGCTTAATTGGTACATACAAGTGTAAACTAAACAGGTAGTAAAACGCGGTGCTATAAAAATAAAAATACACAAACATCCCGTTGTGTATGGTTAGAAAATGCTGAATTGCAGTGACAAATCAAAGCCTGTTAAATGGTCGCCAATAACAAGTTTATTCCAGATGTGGGCAAAATCATTACAGGATGCTTACATTTCACATGAGATCGTCACAGATAATGAGCAGAATATTATGTGATAACCATTCAAGTATTAATAGGGAGAAAACTATTGTGCCTAGAGAGTTAATTCAGGGTACTAAAGTGGTAATGCATAAGTTAAAAAAACAACAACTGAGGATACATTTTTCACAAGTAGTCTAGCAAGGGTGTTGAAAAATAAACAACTAACACGACCAGAATTAACAAGAAAACATATTTTCAAACTAGTACAGGAGTTCATCTCGATTTGGATTTCAGAATTCAACAAAAATATTGTATCATACTGTCCATAAGAAAAGTATAGTGGTGACTATTTTAGTATCATGCTTTATTCAGCTAAAACAGATAACGGGAGAGATAAACCTGCTATAATTCTTGACTATAACATAATAAAGTCTGGCTTTGACACTTGAGGTATTTTGGTGTATATGTACAGTACGCACGTACAGTACATAACAAATGAAACGCATTGAGTTAGTCGATGGTTGTTATGCCCTGAATTATTTTGATATTTGAATATACCTGAATTAAATTGGAATCCAAAGATAAATAATAAAAGGGTATTTCTCATGGAAACGGGTAAATCTCTATGAAAAACAAACATCAACAAGATGCTTCATCGTAGACAACTACAGTAGCTCAAAAATGTAAAAAGTTTTGACAATATTTACTTTGGGATCGACTATAAGATAAGAAACTTTATTATTAATGGTAAAAGTGTTTATTTTTTATTTGAACCAAAAAAGTATTCAACGTATGAAAATATCGTGTGAATATTTGGGGAGAATTTCGTGTTCTCTGTAATATTTAAAAAAAACAGACAAGTTTGAATCTACATGTCTCTTTGGTAAGTATTAAAGATGAAAATTTAAACTAGTTTTTATATTCAAAGTTATAAAATTAAATTAGATTTTAAATAAAAATATATCATATTCACGAGTGAAATATTTTATATTTAATAGAGTGGAAGTGGATTCGCCAGTGAGCCTAATGGTATTCAATATAAAATGTAATAATAGACATTCTATTTTCAATGAATCATCATCAATCATCATCAATTTGTAAATTTTATTTGATCAGCAAGAGAATTAACGTTTTTGAATAATTTGAGATGATGATGATGATGATGATAGTAATAATAATACAATTTGTAAGTGTGGCAATGAACTTTCTAGTACCCAATTCCATAGAGTAGGTAGATAACATTTAATACAAAAATGATAAACAAAGCTTAAAACAGCCCAGATCTTTAACTGACTTGGTTGACTTGGCTCTATTGGAAACACATGGTAGAAGTAAGCCAACGGCTTAGACAGTCAGGTAGTCTTTTTCTTCCTCTGTGCTTTGTTTAATTTGAGTATAGCTTTGTAAACAACGCAAATACGCAACTACGCATCCATCTAAAAAAGTATGTTTGACCAGAGGAGAGTTAGAAGCCTACTATATTATGTTAAATATATAAAGGGTAGTATTGCACACGCTTATAAAATTGGTACCTATGAATAACTTCTGCATTCTACAGAAAAAGGGTCAGTCCTTTACACATTGATCTACAAATTTTACGGCACTTTCTTTAATACGGTCTTCAGTACAAAATAAAAATCTTTAGGGCTTAATACTATAGTACCTTGATTGTATTTCTAGATGCTCCCAAGCTACGAATGCATGTTTATTAAGTTTGAAATGAACTCACTATAGTAAAGCCTGAAAAATCAATCGTATTTCAAGCTAGACTAGGCTGTTAATTGGTTATGACCACCCGAATAATTTCATTATACTTATAATTTATATTCTTAGCCTATACAACAAGTTAAAAACGTGTGTCTATAGAGGAGTGTTAACAGTTGAGGTGTTACAGCATATACAAAGTCAGTCTTAATTAATTTAATTTAATTTAATTTTAACTTCTTAGCTATTTTAGAGTAGCTACTCCAACACACACAAGAAAATCAAGACAACGCGTTAGTATGTCAGAAAAATAAAAAAACGCGTATTAAGTTTGTTAAAATAAACTCTTACCCAACCATGATGGCGAGGCACAAGGTGAGTGGCACAGTTACGGTTTGAGGGTCGTATTCTTCATCTAGTCCTTCTTCATTCTCGCTATCTTCATCGTCACTGTCCTCACCACCATCACTATCATCATCCTCTGTATCCTGGCCACGAGAATCTTGCTCCACTCTGATAGCCACGACATCATCTTCTCCAATAACGTGACGAACCTGAGATTTTCTATACGTTAGAATTATTTATTTACACTATAACATAATTTTGTTTGGAATAGAGTGATAAGATTCATAAGGGCTGCATTTACGAAGACTTTTTTGTGTGAATAAAAGGAGGTCTAGAAAGAACGATTAGTCAAAAACTTAATTTAAAAAAAGTTATTTTAAGTCTAGATTTAATTTTCTATACAACAAAATACAGGAACAATTCGTCATGTTAAATTTACAGTTCCTTAGGATTAATTATTTAGTTGAATATTTATACTAAAAGTGAAAGTTATTCTTAACAAAAAATTATATATATTGGTAATAATGGCCTTATTGTAACGTTGTTATTAGGGTATAAGAGTAGGATGAAACGTGCTAAAGAAACCAAAACCAATAATAATTGATTTTTCAGGGGTACAAATTAAAATGTATTTTCGTGTTAGTTGAATTAGAGTTATTAAATGATAGTGGAAAAGATACGGAAGATAGATTACCATGAATATAATTACAAAATACTTTGAAAAATGTATCTATCTTGAATCATCTAGTTTTTGAATAGTTCTGAGTCCATAAAATAATCAAGAAACTAGTATGATACGTATTTTCATACTAACTTACTCTGTGTCGCTAGGAACTCTAAAGTTCATTACTGTACTTACAAAAGTACGCCATTTAACCACATCTTCAAATAACTATATCCAGTAGGCCTATACAATTTTTTTTTCATGACACCTTAACTATTTCAGAGCGTATAACCCGAATGGGTAGTAAGACGCGGCGCTAAAAAAGTGAAAACCACTTGTCCTTATGATAAAAATGGCATTTTAAAAAATAATATTTTAAGAGTATGATTTATTTTATTATTTTATTAATCTCTTGGTTCATTTTATTACTCATGGGTGTTAAACTTAACATATTTATTTCATTAAAATAATTTTAAATTTAGTATCATCTACAATAAACGTCCCTCTTCCACTTTCATAAATAGAACGTCTAAAACAAAATCCACTATTATATAAAACGCATTTATCTTTCAACATGTCTCGTTTGATTGAAACGTCCATACATTTATCATCAAAATGGTTACTTTCCATATTAATTTTGGCTATAAGGCAACATGCATGCTTAATTCACATTCCCAATCCGTTCTAGTGTAACCCTAGTGTGTTTTTAAGTGTCAGTCAGGGTTATATATGTGTAAAATAAAGAAGAGAACAAAATATCCATTTCAAAATGAAAAGTAACTATAGTAAAAACTGTAAGTTCTGATAAGAATATTCGTTTGGCTATCAGACCCTCCACAAACACCCTATCAAACGTAACAAAACACTTTTGGTTAGGCTAGGTAAAAAATGGCTTTGTTGTCATGCAATTTCACTTACGTTACCTGCCAATCCTCCCTGATGGAAAAACTTCTGAACGAGGGTTCTGGAGGAGATTCATTATATGCTATTTGCATACTGTGTTGTACCCTCTTCAGCCTCCTATGCCTTTCAGGAATCTCTCTCCTTGTGCACCCCTTGCACAGGAAGCACTTGGCGTAAGTCCATTTGAAACTCTTGGCAAGGACGTCACCAATATTAGATAAATAGAGTAGGAACAGCGGCATTCCGATGATCGCATACAAGATGGTTGCTAGTTTTCCCCATTCTGTTCGTGGTGTCACGTTACCGTAGCCTGAAGGAATTAACAGCAGAATAATGTCAAATTTCTGTATTCTATGTTTTTAAGGCACTTTGAAACAAAACTATACTTAATATAGGTGGGTCTTTTTGTAGCCTCCTAAAAAAAATCGTATATAAATTGAGTTTCATAATTATATCTCAAAATCCTCTCCACGTATAAAACGTGAACCTTCTATTGACGTTAAGAATTAATTGACGATAACTGATAGATAGTATTTAAAGCTTTGGGAAAATTTAGGACCACTAAAAACCCATATTTTATTTGACTTGGCGAGAAAGCGATGTAAAGGGTTTACTTTATATAGAGTACACTTCCAGTTTCATAATATGAAGGTGCCAAATATTCGTGCTTCGCTAATGTATTTGAAACTCAAAATAGCGTAAATCTTAAATTTGGTTATATACTCAGAATAGATGCAAATACAATTATTTTGAAGCAATAATATTTCAAGAGAAAACGTGGCCAAAACCAAAATAAAGCTTCTATTTAAAATATATTATTATAAAGCATGTTTTAAAATTTTCGTAGTGTTATGTATTATTGATATTAATTTGATGAGAATTATTTTGGAAATTGAAGCGATATTGATCTTTTCATTTTATTATATTACAACATTTTTTCACCTTAAGCATTCAAAAAGAATACATTTAGTTAAATTATGTATAGGCCTGTAACAAACGTTGACAAAAATTTACCAATTATTATATTAATAATAAACAATATGTTACACTTAAAACATATGCTATGTGATATTAAAATAAATAAATAAATTAATTAAACATTGCGTAAAGTTAAGGACATTTTATATTTTTTTTAGAAAAATTTATGATTTGTAAAGTAAATTTATTGAAGATAACTATTACAGTATTTTTACATTAGTTATCTTTAAATTACTCCCTTAATTCTTATTTGCGTGGAAGAGGGATATCTGATGTTAAGAATTCTACTAGCTTCGATGCGCACCAAGGAAGTTAAAGTGTTGATATGAGTATTGCAGATTAACTTATAACCAAAACATATGGAAAATATTAAATGATTTTAGTAAAATATAATGAATAAAAGTATTGTAAAGTACTTTGAAATTGTTAAAAGATATATAATATATTTTACATAAAACTGAAGGAAATTTTTACACGCTATTATAATTTATGATTAAAATAATTTAAATTGATTTTATTAAATAATTTATTAATATGCTAAAAAAAAAGATTGGCAAAAGAAGTATAAACTAATGTGTCTGTCAGTGTGCTAGATATATAGCACTAGTGTATAGAAATTAAAATATATGGTACGCTGCATCGCACAGACTTCTCTCTGTTTTATCTTAAAACACAAAACATTTATTAAAAACTCTTAATATTTGTGAAAAAAAAGTTACAGATTCCCTCCACCGAATATCATAAATGACATAATTTACTCTGTTACAGAAACATTGATATAATCAAAACAAATCTGTATATTCAAAGAGCATAACAATCAATTTCATGTTTCAAATGCTCTATAAAAAAACATTTGTTTGCTTTTAGCTCAGACACTTATGATTTAAAAACTATATATTTTCGATCACAAATGATAAATTATTTAATATCTCAAAGAGTTGCTGAGATATTATCAAAATAAAAAGTTTCCGCTTCTCTAAAGTATCCTCAAAGTTATTTTCAACAGAAAATGAAAAAGTTCACTAGGTTTATTATGTAAAAAAGTCTAGATACATAATTTAATCAAAAATTTTATAGCGAATTTCGAGGAAAATGAGTATATTCTTTTTCCCCTTCACTAAACTACTCTTAATTTTAGGGTTATATGTCCAATTCCAAAAACTTCTTAGGGGAATCTTACTAAAACCCTAGATACTACTAAGTTTTAGCCTGATCAGTAAAATAGTTTCGGCTCTAGTCTTAAATACATAAAGACATACAGACGGAAAGATAGAGAGAGGGACAGACAAACGGCATTGCGAAAATAACATTTTTGGTTTCAAGGAGTAATGAAACGTCGACCTTTATCAAAATCTCGAGTTTGATTATTTTTACGATTACAATAATTCTCACTTCAAGGGGTCGAAATAAAGTAAGAAGGATTGAAAAAAAGTTAAAGTGAATAAATTATGAAAATAATTATATAAAGAAGTGATAAAAGTTTAATTTTAGAAAAGTTATTATCATTGTGAATTTCAGCTAGTATGGATAGTACGGCTGTTTATGATTGGGTTTGCGGATTGTGAAATGTTGGTATAACTGTTATATTGTGTTAGTTTAATTTTCATTTTAGAATTGGGTTTGTTCAATTAATAAATTTTAATTTTGTAATAAGGTTGTTAGGAATTGGATATACTCAGCACTGAAAATTTGGTTACCTCTGGAATGATTGCTTATGAGTTTCATACATAATTTATTGGTGGTTGCAAGTTTAGGACTAGATTGTTTTTTAACAGGAGTAAGAAGAAAGAAGAGATGACGACGCTCCATGGCATGGGTTTTAATATTTGAGCTTGACTTTTCATTTGACTTTAGGTGTGAACCAATTTGGGTGTATGTTATAAGCTACACCCACAAATGAGAAAACTACCATGGGTGTTGATACTCCCTCAAAGGTAAAGGCTGGCACTGAACGTTGTGGTTCGTATCCGCCTTGATGGCAGACATCCGGAAGACCCGATGACAGGTTGATTACCCTATCCCCTGCCAACCTCGCCACTAAAAGAAGCGTGCTCATGCGTCTAAACTTAGCTAACAGCTTGATTAGGCCACCAATGCACTATAGCCTGAGATTACCCACCCCTTCAACCCTTAGCCGCAAGGCTGCAATTTCTATCCATGTATAATAGCCAATGATTACTCTCCGGCTCTGCCTGTCAGGATTTGCTCGTGCACTCACCGATGTGGTATGACACTAACCGTTCAAGCGTATGAGCCTCTAGCCTGCATTTTAGTCTGTGCACCCACCATTGTGGGTATCCTAGGATTAGCTCACTACACCGTTTAGGGTTAGCAAGATAAATATCTATCTTCTATTGAAGAGATAACTATGCCGAATCATATTTTATTAATCATGCTTGATTTAACCTCTTGTTGAAAGCGCGTTGTTGCTCGTTGTTGAGCAACTGATCTGTACAACCATGTCAAAGCACAGTCATATCACTATTTAGTTAATTTAATATATATTCATGTCAAGAGATGTACATTACATCCATATCAAGACCTGTGTTGTCAAGTCAGCAGCTGTGTAGGCCTACCTATGTCATGGTTCAGATAACTGTGTTAATGCTAGTCAATCCAAGGTATAGAGAGATGTGTACCCTCGTTAAGGTATAGAGAGTGGTGTTGAAGCTAGTCTAGGCGAAGTATAGACAGTTGTTTACTTATGCCAAGGTATAAAGAGCTGATTACCCATTTCATGGCATTGAGAGTTGTGTTGAAGCTGGCTGAGATGTGTGGATCTTAGTCAAGCTAAGGTATAGAGAGCTGTAGTAATAGTAGTACTAGTTTGAGTTACTTATTTAATCCAAATATGACTCAATTTGTACGATACATTCTCTATCTTGGATTTTTTGAATTTCTGAATTTTCTCAAAATGTTTCATTCTCATAACGTCCATACCAAATTTCAGCTGTCTAATACTCAATTTGCACGTTTCGTCCAACATTTTGGATCGTCCATCCTGGATTTTTCAAGGTTTAGATATCCATTAAGTCCGTTACAAATTTCATAATTATAGAACTTATTTTTCAAGTTTAGTTTATCATTTTGGTTCGGCCATATTAAATTTTTCAAGTTTTATATTTTTGCAATAAAGATAGCATGCTCCATAACGTCAATAACAAATTTCAACTTTATAGAGTATCATGAAGTAATTGAATATGGATGATCAAAGTATAGTAATAGTATGTTACTACCTACAGCAATAAATTTAGATTGGTTGTTATGATGTCTATAGAATATACGCTTCAGATAGTCACACTGTGTAAGCCTAACTCGTGGTGTGGAGTTATTTTAAATGTATACATATATTTACTATGTATATGTATATATTTCATATAAAAAAATGTTGTATTAATATAAAAATTATAGATACTTTAAATATATATTATAAAAATAACACATATATGCTGTATAATATAAATAATATATGTTATAAATAAAATATATTTTAAATAATATATATCATATAATATATAGATAATATATATTATATAATATATAGATAATATATTGAATATAATATATATAAATAATGTATATAATATATTAAATATTAAATCTTATAAAGTATATTTAATATGTTATATGAAAATAATATATATCATATACTAAACATATGTTTATAATATAAATATATATAATATCTATTATCTATTTTTATCATGTAAATATATATAATATCTATTATCTATTTTTATCATGTAAATATATATAATATTTATTATCTATTTTTATCATATAAATATATTATACATATTTTAAAAATATAATATATACATATTATATATATTTTACACGAACATTATATTTTATAAATAAGTATTTATAATATTTATAATTTATATATCATATAATATGTATAAAACATGTAATATAATATATATTATTTGTAATAGAATAATTAATTACATTAAATATAATATTTATAAAATATATTATATTAAAGATAATAAATGTTGTATATATTAAATAAAATACTTCAAATATAATATAGATATTATATTATTTATAGTATATATTAAATAAAATATATCAAATATAATATACCTATTATATTATATATATAATATATAATATATAATATACCTATTGTATTATATATTATATATAATATATACTTATGTATGTATAATTTAAATTATATATACCTACGTATGTATAATTTAAATTATATAGTATATCATATGTCATATATAATATTTTATGTATAATATACATTATATTTATAATGTATATTATATTCGTAATGTATATAACAAATAAGATTTATTATTTATATTGTATATACATATTATACATAATATTTATAATATATATATTTATCATACATATTAATTAGGAATATTGTATATTAAATGTTTATCATATATAATAATTATATATAATATAATAAATATATATAATACATTTACTAGGCATATAATATATTATACATTAGCTGTATGATAAATTTAATATTTTTATAATATATATATTTTTTATAAATTGTTTGTGTAGCATATATCGCATGTTTGGTTTTATCTGCTTAATATCAAGACGGATGGTATTCCGTCAGAGAAAGTACTTCAACTTAGATACAAAAACTTCCTTTCACCAGTAAATTTACGCTAAGGCATAACCTCTCAACGCGAATATATTTTGTATTATCTACATCTATTTCAATTTAAGGATTAGTTTAAAGTGTTTTAATAATCACTTATCGTAATAACTGTTATAAAATACTAATAAGAACCACGCTGAATTTGAATATACAATGTTTTTTATGTCAAATTATCTCTTCAAATCATTTCATTTTTTCAGGAGTGGCACATTAAAATATTTTAAGACTATTGGCGATTGGGATGGAAAGAAAACCCTGGTCTAATACACACTGGTCTGACTACTCTTTAGTTCCTGCGATCAGACATTGAAGCAAAAATAGCACTAGTATTGCCGCATATTAGCAGGCACAAAATTAAAATACTATAGATTAGTTTGAACAACTAATGACTCATTAAATAATTCTAGGTAATATAGTGAGAAGATAAACAGATTAATTTTTAGATAAATTTATGATCTTAAGTAAAATAATGATGGACTAAAAGAATATATGTATACTCATTTTTGTAAAATAATTTAAATTTGCCTAATAATGCTAAATATATGTTACTCGTATTTTTACCAAAATTATCCTAATACACTCAAGGGCTTATGCTTAGACGCATTATGTTTTATTTATTTTGTATAGCATGAAGTAACTTAAAAATTGATAAAAGGGGTAAAAATAGCAAAATTTCAAAAATGGGAAAATGGTTCTAAAAGGGCAATATGTCAAAAGGGTAAAAGGTGCATAAAGGGCCAAGATGACTAATAGTTTAAAAAAGGTAAACGGGGTAAGAAGAGCAAAAATGATAGATAAGAGAAAGAGGGTATAAAGGTCGAAAAGCAACTTCAATAGAAATAAAAAAGATTAATAAATCTGATAGGGATGAAAAGGGTCAAAGGGTCAAAAAGTTCAAAAATTGGTGCAATGGTGGAAAAAGTTCCAAAAGCTCAAATGGGTAAAAAGCGAAAAATGGTAAACGGATAGCTAGAGCACAAATTTTTTTACTTAAAATAAAGCAAAGTGTAGGTCGGTTTGTTTGTTTGGTTTTTTGTATATCTGTCTATTACTGGAAAACTTAATCGATTTAGTTGCAGGATTTTTTTATTTGTATAATATTTTTATCTAGGTAGATCTTAGCATATATTTATAAAATCACGCTATTACTTCATAGAGCTTACTAGTAAAATACAAAAGCTTTAAAAGTCAGAGGAAATTTAACCAATTTGAAAATTTCTGGTGAAACGCGGCAGATCCAGTAGAGGATGTATTATTTTAAAGTACAAAAAAATATATCAAAAGTAGACTCTACATAAGTTAAAAGTTTTCTCACTCCACACACCTTATGCTAAGCACACAAACAAAATATATTCTCAATAAATATCTTCTACTATTCTTTCACACTGTAACTGTGTAATGTGCTACATATCTACTTTACCCTTTTCACACAAAAACCACTACATCGATTGAGTTGAAATTTTACATGGGTTAGACTCGACGTTTGGTTAACATATAGGCTGATTAAAATTACTTAAACTGTTTAATTTAAGACTCCCCCTCCTCAGACACCCCGACAGTCCCCGTATGAATCTCCGTGACTGCAAAACCACTGCATCAATTGAGCTGAAATTTCGCATGAGCACAACTCAGACTTTAGTTTAACATATAGATTAATTACAATTACTGATACCGCTTAACCTAAGAAACCAACCCCCTCCCTCTTAGCACCCACATACGTAGCTCCGGAGCTGCTAGGACCAGGGAATCGCCCTTCAGGTGGGGGGATACACAGGCGCTATAATTTGAACACTCCACCCACCTCACAGGCCCCAGATGAAGCTCTGGAATCACTGGGGAGAGGGGTCACCTTAATTTAACAAAATACTTTACATACGTAACTATCCATAAATATTAATTGTATCTATTTGTAAATCAATAAATTAATACAGAACCCTATTAATTACTGACACCCAACACTACTAATAAACTTTTAAATAAAGATTTATTTACATAAACACAAGAAGAAATATTAATATTTTAGTAACGATAAGAACTGCGCCAAATTTTCAACCAAGATATAACTCTATTATATGTAGATCTGGCTACTCTTTAGTTTCATTGTACTGCTATACGTATTGATATTTGTAATTTGTTGTTTTATGAGTGTCAGAAGATATCATTTTCTGGGATCATTTGTTTTACTATTGAAGAAACATTGTTAGAGGGAAAAGAACAAATTTTTATTCATATCAAACATCATCAATTCTTATAACAATATTTATTACATTGTAAAAGGATAATTCAGCTCAACACAATTAATCTTATTTATTATATTCTAAACAATATATATTATAGTGTTTTGGATATAATAAAACAATATAGATGTATAACGATAGTAAATATTAAACTTAATAAAAGTATACTATAATATCTTCAACAATACATGATTATTGTGTTAAATTTGAATATGTGTATGTATAATTAATTATATATAGATATATATGAATATATATATATCATTTTCATGATAGAAACCAATATCTTACCGTTCATGTTATTGTATTTTAATAATGAAACAATTAACTGCATGTAACAATAACATTTATAAATAGTTGCGTATACCATAGGAAGGAAATTACGAATTGAGTGTTATTCTTGTTAATTAAATACTTAATTTTTTACTGTGCATTAATTTATTGTACCTTATGAAACTTATAATGCTCTACAGAAGGTTACAATTTGTAATTATTAGGTTATTTCTGTCTCTTTATATCTGCATATAATGTGTCATTGTTGGGTATCTTGAGAGCTTGCGGTCATTCAATGATGTTGGAGTAAGGTGCGTTAGATAGCCAGAGGGTCTGTTGTTACCACCCACTCTACTACCTCTTAACTACGGCCACACTAGACTAAAAGAAAGGTGGGGGGTAAGCTACATAATATACAAAGAAGTAAGACATTAGCAACAATTAAATAACAACATGAATGTCTTATTCAAGATAACAACAATTGAAACAATAATGTACATGGGCTCAAAAACCCATCGGGGGTATGTTGAAAATCATGTCAATCAAAAAGCGCAGTCCGATCATGTGAAGGTTTCCAAACATGAAACATATCTTTAAGTCAACTAGGTCTGTCTGGAAGAGACACAACAACTCGACCAAACTACACTATCAGTTTCATAACAGTGAATATTGACAAAACAACCTTAAACGTTGACAATTAGAACAAATAATTACTTTAAAAATATCTAGTCAGATATTTATTTGACTACAAAAAGGAGCCTAATGGGCATCTTTGAAATGGTTACAAAGGTGTCTGCTTCACCACATCGAATACAGACAGAAAAAAGAAAGTTAAATATCACCCAGATATTTTACTAAACACGAGAGTTTGGCTTACCGGCTTTAAGTCAAACTCCCACGGGACTATTAAATGTCGACACAACAAAAGACGTTAACAAGATTTCTACTTGTTAATAAAAAATATGACTTACAAAAAATCTAGTTAAACCACAAGTATTTTCAATTAAATAATTTGGAAATTTATTAAGTCTAAATCAATCAATCCGCACAACTTTACGTTAATTCAAACAACATTTAAATATGAAAACATCATTAAAAAAAAGGGGAATTCACAATTACTTAGTATGAAAAACTCAGTCAATTTAAATTAAATACTTCTAATAAAAAATTAAATTTATAAATGTGGCAATCTAATATTTTACGTGACTTCACTGACACTAACGCCCAAGGGGTGGCAAAAAGAATTAACTGTCTCATGCTTGAATTTAGTTTGATAAAAAAACATTTAGTTAATAATTTACACTGCTTATTCTGGCTTATTCCAAAAATTTACATTACTTTAATTCAAAATTGAACTAGCCACAATTCAACTCTATTAAATTAACATCGATGAGGTAATACAAACAAAATACGTAATCATCCTGCAAATGTCCAAGTCCAGGACAGGACTTCTCCAGACGGCGTTGAGTATAAATGTTTAATACATGACTTCTCTTGAAGGCGTCGAAATATAAAGTCCGAGACATGACTTCTCCTGAAGGCGTAGATACTAAATAGTCATTGGTATTCAGAATCGCCAGGTTTAAATAGTGTTTCTAGTCGTTTGGGATTGGAAGGGGGGAATGTCCATATTGGTCGGTGACGTCCCATCGGTCATTTTTGATGGGTGCAGATCAGCACGTAGTCTTTTGATCAGGCTAGGATTGGCGGCCTGTCTCGATCACGCCCTCCAGTGGTGATAGAGAGATCTGTTTGACTGGTGCTAGTGACGTACATACATCACGCGGTGAGTTAGTGGTTGGTATCGTCTTCCCCATTGGACGGCTGGATAGTTTCAGTTACTGTCCTCGGCCAGTTCTAGTAGGATCGATTTGATCTGTCCGCTCGGAACCTCAGTTGCGGGCTCACTATGGCTTGTTTGACCCACTCTTTATTCTAGGACGCGACGTGTGTACTCTAGTCTTGAAGGTTGTTCTAGCCAGAAGATACAATGGGTAAGTACATGAACAGTTTGTGATTGCGGGGAGTTTATTCTTGTTTAATATTGTTCTTGATATAGACTGAATCTATATTGGACTACAACAGAGAAGCTTAATATTGTAGGAAGTTTATTAATATTGAGGTTTTATACGTAGTTAGTAGTATGACTCGTAAGGAAAACCTTTGCGTGAAGCTTAATATGGGGGGTAGTCAAATGTAACATGTTACAGTGTTACACTGTTAACGAGAGTTACCGTAGGAGCCGCTAACTAGGGCAAGATAATTAGAAGATAACCACCAATCATTTAATTAACTAAATTAATCTATAATTTGAAATTCTTATAATGGAGCACACACATACAAATATTTAAAAAAGTAATTTTTAAAACTAATTCTATCAAAAAAATGCTATATCTCCCTAAAAACATTATACATGTAGAATTATTCAACAAGTAGGCCTACACTCGCAATATACACCTCCCCCAGCCAAATATTTTCGCCAAATATTTTACAAATACAAAATAAGATATATCAAAAAGTCTTCACATGAACAAAGTTATTCATATTTCAAAAACAAATTTAATAATAACAGCCCAACAAAAAACAATTACGCACATATTAACAAATATGTCTCATATAAAATTTCTTTTGAAGTTTTATTTTAATATTATACATGAAATACTTTACAAACAAAATTAATTTGTGTAAATAAATAATGTAAAATATTATATCTTATTTTAGATATTTATATAAATAGCTACATATATAGGCCTATATGTATATTTCTTATAAATATTTATGTGTCCATAGAAATATAAAATGTATAGTTATATCTATATATGTATATATATATGTATATATATATTAATTATATATATATATACAGTATATATGTATAAGTACTGTACATAAATATATATGTTTATAAATATATACATATTTACACCTATTTTATATAAGTTTATACATATTTATAGATATATATATTTTGATATCCATATAAATATATATTCTTGTATACATATAAATTTATATATATTTGAATATATATTATTACATGCCTAATCATGCCCCTCCCTTACCATGTAGGTAAGAAAATACATATAGGTTAAACAACAGCTCCGTTCGTAATCCATCCTCACTACCTTTCTCCATAATTCATTATCCTTGCATACTCCCTTCGATTACTTAACATCAAAACCTGCTTCAGTGGCCGTATGGTCTAAAACACTACTCTTGCAGTAAACTAGACTGTCGATGACGAGATACAGATGTTAGAATCTCAGTCTGCTGTACTGAAGGTATTTTTTCCATAATGGTGTTTCACTTTCCCTCTACGCAAATGCTGGTACATTTCCAAAAATACAACCTTCCTAATCCTTTAAGCCATCATCATAATTAATACATAGGCGTGTAGCCCGAATGGATAGTAAGATGCATGGCTAAGGAAAAAAACCCAAGATCCATACACCGAATCATACATGCTCTTTTATTTTGAACTGTTAATGCAAACAAAAAATATGTATATAAATATATTTGTATGTATTATATATAAATATATTTATAAACTGTGGAAATATGTGTATAAATAAAAATATTTTCAATTATATTTGTGTATAAGTATATACTAATATGTGCTGATGGTAGCTACTAGGAAGAGAATAAGGTCTAGTGAAGCTATAATGTTAGATGGAGTATATTTGAGAAAAGTACAGAATGTAAAATATCTTGGAAGTATGTTTGAGACGAAAGGTGGAAGTAAAGTGCTCTAATGAGAAGAGGACAAAAAGGCGAGTTGTTCTATAGGTGTGTAAGAGACCTACTCTGGAGAAGAAGAGTGCCCTTGAAGTGTAACGAGGTGTTGTAAAGGGCGAACTTTATACCCATTGTTACACATACAGCATAAACGTGGAATTTGAATGTAAGAGAGTCTAGGAAAGTGGTGGCAGTGGAAATGAAGTTTGTTAGGAGCATGTTAGTTTTCACGAGGAGAAACAATATTAGGAATGAAGTTAATCGAGAAAGAGTGGGGTTTCAAGAAGTACTTAAGATAGTAGAGAAAGCAAGACTGAGATGGTATTTCATGTAATGAGAATGGAAAAGGAGAGGATGCCAAAGAAACTGATGAAAATTTAGTATGTAGGAAAAAGACTGCAAGAGAGGATAAGAAAGAGATGGGAGGAACAGAAAGAAAGTGTGCAAGTGAGACGATAATAATGGAAGCAATTAAAGGAGGAATATTGGTGAAGGGTTAGAGGAAAGAAGCCAATTTATTAAACTGACTCCGCCACAGGCTAGAAACAGTTGATTATGATGATGATGATTATGAGTGTGTTCGTAAATTCAAACTGGAAAGTAATTAATATATCAACTTTTTCACAAGCTAGGCGAGGGTGATATTGTTCGTCTTAGATATCGCTCAAATTAATCACAATTGAGTTCAGAAACATACTTGCCAGTTATAAAGTAATATCTTGCAGAGAGAAACATGCCGTATATAGGAACTAGATCCACAATGAATCGACGTACGAAAATTAACAATATCATTTTTGTAGAGAATAAAAAATTTCTTATAATTTTCTCAAGATCTGTCAACTTTACACTGACGCTTAGTCATACCAACCACTGTACACATTGGATGGGAATGTAGTATTTCATGATTATTTATTTAATTTTATTTATTTATCTTTAGTGTAATAATTTATTTTAAACGTTGTTTAAAAGACCCTTTTAACTTTTGGCCGACAGGGAAATTGCTTTTATAGTCCATGAGCCAATGAACACTTTGATATGATTCGGAGGGACTAAACATCATCTAAACAGGTGATTCCCCCCTTGTCAGGGAACATGAAAATCCATAATGGACATCTGAAATCGGTAGCTTTCAGATATGGCGCTCATTTAAAGATGGTGGCCTATGGTTTTATTTAACCATATAATAGTAGCTACTCTCTCCCGATTATATCCTAGCTTTCTGACACTTATTATATGTGCGAGTGCCTTGTCCCATTAAACAGATCAGTGATTCCTCGGAGGTTTTCCGCTCTTTAGTAGCAGGTGTTTTCAAGCAATCGATTTTCAATGGCATGAAAAAAAGCTCATAAATTTCTGCATTTTTTTACATAATTATTTTAGGTAGTTATGAGGAGTTTTTATTTTATTAAGCAAAATATGGAACATTTTTGTTTGAAAAATTACTTTTCGCCTTTTTCTGGCATAACCGTTAGAGCTACGTAAAAGATGCAACTAATAAAAGATAGAAATAAAAATTACCTTACAAATTAAAAAAGAGAATTAAAATAGGTTAAGTGGGAGCTGATATATGAGTGGTTAAATAAAACCATAGGCTACCATCTTTAAATTGCTTCCATATTTAAAAGCTAGAATTTCATATATCGATCATGGATGTTCATGCTCCCTGGCAAGGGAGGAATCACCTGTTTAAATGTCGTTTAATCCCTCCAAATTATACCAAATTACACCAAATTGGTGTTCGGCTCATGGACTCTTTAAGTCCATCCGGGAGAGTTTTACCTAATAAGAAAGCCTAACCCATTGACCTCTCAATTGTAGTAAAAAGGTCTGTATATTTGCTTCTAATGTAAGTAGTTAGAGGGCTAAATATTTGCCTCCGTTGGCAAGAATTACACTACTTTAGTTCCCCTTCTCTAATGAGGTTTAAATATTAAGGCTCAAACCCATAGTAACTTTAAGTAAAAAGATGTACTTCAATTTAGTCAAGAGGAACGGTTTCGATCATAGCCAAAAGTGACACTTCAATTAAACGCATGATTCACGTTCATTGTTAGACGTGACAGCTGAAACAATGAGGCTAGTGTACGTTCATTATCTAATGCCATATTTACAAAAATGAACAAGCCTCTGCTAGTATTTTACAATTAATTTTTTTGTATATTTTATATAATTTTACTTAAACTATACTAAATTAACTTAATAAATAAACATTGTAATATTGAATCTTTTTTCAATAGCTGGTACAGTGCTTATCCTGCTACACATGAACAGCGTGACCTGGGGTGTAAAAACCCAAACTCATTGGCCAATGACTTGTGGTCGAGCGGAAAGGGAATGTGTTGAAACCCCCTAGACATTGGACAAGGTCATTAGAGCCTCCCTAGCTTGCCTTGCGGTTTTCAAGTAGCAGGCCCTGAGTTTCTTATTGTGCTAAGTGGAACCTTTTGGAAGAAGAATTACTTAAAACCCAGTATTCTTGAAATATGAACTAATATTAGGTTTAAAAATAATAATTAATTACATGTATATTTATTAATAAATTTAACATTAGTATTTACACAGTTAGCACAGACAACATTGAATTTTAAAAAAACTAGTATAAAAAATTATGGGTACGCGGTGCAGGACTAGCATACCCGGAGAATACGCGACTGCTATATTCTTCATATGGAAGATTGAACCTATCGGTAATGCGTATGATAATATAAAAAATTAATAAAAGTATACTATTTATTCTTTATTTAGTCTTTATTTGTCCGCATTGTTTCCTACCTTCTATCATGTACGCTAATATATGTCCTTCAAACATTTAAATACTTTATTCTGTAAGAGAGGGATAATGAAAGGAACAGGTTGATGTTAACAAAAGGGGGTAAGGGGAGGGGGAAGAGATAGAGAGAGACTAGTTGACTGAAAATAAACAAGAGAGATGGAAAAAACTAGTCGATGTTAACGGTCAGGAGAAATGAGGGAGTGGAGCGGTAGAGGAACTGAGTGGCTATGGTGGGATCCTCCTAAAGCCCATAAGGGCTTATGTAGTGGTTCTTCCTCACCACTTGATCCTCAATATATCTGCAATGGGGTCAGCGTAATTCTCAATCCATATCACTTGGTCCTCATTGGGTGTGGTGTTATTCCTATTCACGTTAAATCCTTACTATGGGGAGGCGATGGAAAACCCACTCAGCGAATAAAAAGCCAGGGAATCCTGTTTGAGGTTGTATACTCGTTTTGTGGCTACTTTTATTTCACACAACTATTTTAAATTAACGAATAACACTAATTTAGTTTACGGTTAATATTGTAAATAGCTTGTTATTATGGCATACATTTAATTTGTTTGATATAATTTTTACTATTTATTAATATATTTTAATGTGTTAATTTATATTAATAAACAAAGTTATCGAGTACAGTGAATATCTATATAATATGCTAGAAATTAATAAATATATACATTTGTTAAAATGAGTAGAAAATACAATAAATTAATTTTAGGTTATTGACTGTGCTATTCCTTGTCCTGATTTTAAATTATATTTTATTAATAACTGTGGAAGAAACCATAGATACACATTACTTTTTTAAAAATCATACTTTAAAATTTGTAAATAAATATACATGCATCATGCGAGACATTTAAATTTTCTAAAGATCACACTAAATTGAAATTATAATTTATCACTTATAACTGTCTTTAACAAGTACCATTAAATACTATGTATAAAAAGGTTACCTGAACCTGGAATCGACCACAGAACCCTTGGTTTAGTGAGTCAATGCTATACCACAGTCATATATTTATATGACAACGAAATATCTCACACATGTCCATCATAGACTTCTGCTTAATCTATGAGTGATACATCGCCCGGGGCATTGGACAAACTTGTATAGCTCAGTGAGAGAGTATTTGTGTGTTAAATTAAAAACCCTTTGCTTGATTCCCAGTTCGAGTTGTTATTTATTAACATATTTAAATGCTAGAGCTTAGTAAAAGCATGAAGACTTGTACTCACCAATAGTGGTGATGACTGTAAGGGAATAAAGAAAGGCTCCAGAGAATGACCATTGCGAGCCTCCCAAATTATTATCGGACCCATCGAAGCCTTTACTAATAGCTTTCACAACTTCTTCCTGGTAATCCATAAGCTTCATTGACACTGCTGTTTTCCAGTGTGGCTCGTCAAACACGTTCAACACATATGTTAGATTCCATAGGAAGTCTACTGTCTCATTGCGAAGTTTCATCACTATTATATTCCCTTCACTCACTTCTTTCTTCTCGATGAAAATAAATATGAAGGCTCCAGTAATAGTGTAACCCACCACAAGTCCAATGATCCCAACATTGCTGAACAGAAACGCAATAAACTGACGCAAATAATCTTTGAATTTTTCCATCCATGTCTTTTCTCTATGGTGATATCGTCTTGTACGCCTTCTTTCCATAATATCGTCATAAATTCAAACTGTGTTTGTGTAAACGTAGTATTAGCGTAATTGTCTCTACGCTTCTTAATATTTTTGAAATTATAAAGAACATTATTACTAAATGTCCCTGGTGTGATTGGGAAAACCATAAGTATACAGACGTGTTGTGAACTCTCAATATTTTGATTTATTATGCCAGTCCTATACAAACATTGAAAATAGACTAAAGTTTTATTAATGCTCCTTACCTTATCATTGGATCTATATGTTGTATTAGAATGTAATATTGTTTTAGATTTTACTTTATTTTTTTGTCTTCTTTCAAAACAGTACTTACAGAAGAAATTACTTAATTGTTTGCCAAATTTGGAATAAATATTTTTATTTCTGGAGATAAATCGGTACGTTATGGAAAGCGTTGGATGTACTATACTTTTATTCATAAAAGCAAGCAAATCAATACAATTTCTAAATAATTTGTTTAGTGTCAATAATAGAGAAAACATTAACGTGTTCAATAAATTTAAAAAACCTTTAAACACTATGTTTACGAAAGTATTACTTATGGGTAAATAAATAGTATCACTTCCTCTAAAGCATGCAGTTAAACACAATTCTTTTTCTTTTATAGCACTATTAACACATCTCCATCCCCAACGCCCACTTAAAATCAAAATTTCGATCTTTCCTATATTGATTTGTTGGCGATAAAATGAAGACGATACACAGCTTATTTTACTTTTCATAGGCAGATTTTTTGAAAAATAAATATACAAGTGTCTGTTTCCTTTTGAACGTGTTAAAATTGTAATGTATCTCACCTCCGATAATATGTATTTAGCACTTCGAATTTGACTTTGTTCGCCACTAAGATAAAAATATATCTTGTTTATCTCTTTATTTATTGTTTTAAGATAAAGTTTACTTATTAAATCTGCATGATAATATAAATATATTCCAATTTTTGAAAGTAAACTATATTCATTCCAATTAAACTTAAACACTTGTTTGAAATGTTTGGAATCATGAGAGTAGATTGATAAATCCAGGTGGTATTTGAGAATTTGCACATTTTCCACAACACCTCCTGAATCAGTGAATACTTGAATACATTTTAAAGTATCGACAATATGGATAAAACTGGCTTGGTGCCATATTGGTATTGAGATTGATTTCTCCCATGATTCCATGCTGGAGGTTTTGCCACGAGAGACGACATCACACGTCTACAGAAGATGGTCTGTCAGCAGAGCGTTATGAAAGTATTAGATTTATCGCAGGACTTTGGAACTGGCTATGTGCAAGAAAAAAATCTTCTTACGGCTAAATTTAAATTAAAGTTCCGCTTATAGTCCTAGCAACTCTCTGGCGAATTTCCAAATCTGAAAAAAGAAATAGCAAACTATTATATTAAAGAGAACCACCTAAAAATGTTATTATTAACCATTCATCTTAAAATCTCCTGGAAAGTATCAAAATTATTTAAATATCTTTTGAATATCAAATTTAAATCATGGTAAGATAAATGCTACAAATCTATGTAATTTAAAACTTAGCCCTATCCTAAATAGAAGTAGATTTTATAATTTTAGCCAAAATAGTTTAGGTATATTAAATAATTAGGGAAACAGTAAAATAAAAGTAATTTTCAAAACTGTTTGGCTTTAGGATTTGTACATATTATTTTAGGCAAAAAACACACGAAAACGGAATTGTTAAAAGAGTCTTAAAGTATCGTATTTCTATGACTTAAGGGGTCCATTACTAGCCAATAAAAAGCCGTGCGAACGTTGGGAGATTTTACGACAGGCCTATTTAATTATTGGTTCTGTTATTTTTAAATTTCGCTCACGTCAAAATACAAATAAAATCTACCAAAAATCTTCTATATGATTAATAACCTAATATTTAAATTTAAATTTAAAAATAGATGATATTAAGGTAATATTATGATATTTTCACAGCTATGAGCTAAGTAAAAAGATCTACTACTAGATCTAGTTTTCCTCCAACAAATACATTTTTTGTTTCTGAGGTTAAAATACAAATTATAAATATTTATTTTTATTTTTTTAACACCACGTCTTATTACCCATTTGGGCTATAAACTAAGCAATATAAATATATTCAAGAATATTTGGTGTGGTTTTAAATCGTTAAACGCTATTATTTTACTTCTAGGGAATGGCGTTGTAATGCATCCATTCGGAAGAAAACGAGGAATCGAAGGAATAAATACGGTGTTTCAACTGTGTTGTATTGATAAATATTATAAGGTAAATATTTTATACCACATATGTTTACATCTTTCATTACATATGCAATGACTTGATTAAAACTCATTCTGGTTTTGAAACATTGACTTTAAGCATTAGTTTCACTTTCATAACCTACAAAATACAAATTATCTATGAAGCATACATCTACATTATAGTTTCTGGACAAAAGTGGTTAGCAAAATTGGTTGACAAAAGTGCGCAGCTGGTTATAGGGGGACCTGGCAGATTTGAGTTACTGCGACAATATCCTGCGATTATTTGCACACTTCTGGTAGCATCTAAATGATCCTGTTGACAAACTCCTCTGTGCCTAGTTAAGGTTACAGTACATAACAAATCTTATGCTTTAGACTGTTTTAAAGAATCCATAAACAAAGATATCGGCCAGTTTCCTATGATCTAGTTCGTACCTACATTGAGTTGTTTGTTTGCTTGGATGTCAAATTTCTGTTAACTAGCTACTTTTATTGAATAATTCTATAATAATAAGTTAATGCATCAATTTATCGAACGAGAGCAAACCCAACTTCAATTTAAAATAAGCGTCCTTGTGGTAAATCCTACTCAGAATTGATTAATATGTTAGAAGATGCTCTTTCAACTGAACTATGGTGTCAGGTTCTTGGAATATGCATCTTAACAAATTGTGTATTGTACTAACGGAGTATTTTATAACAACTCATGTCATATTATCATATATTCGGATCCACATTTATTTACTCCAATGGTATAAATATGAGGAACTAAGAAATTTATAGGAAATCTAAACAAGAACTCAGGTAGAGAATCAGTGTTTAAACAACCAAAAAGTTATGCTTTTAAAGAATTATGATGTTAGAATGACATTTATTATTGAAAGTTTCAAATGAGATTTTACACCAAAAACAAGTACACACTTTTATTTGTCATAACGAACACTCCCAAAATACCCATTTGGAACTAAATCATTAAAAACTTTAAAATATACCAATATTTTGAAAAATCAGTCTACAGTAAACTACCCAAAATAGGTTTAAGTGGAAGGACTACCTTGTAAAATTTGAGAAGCGCTATCAGCGCAACTCCTAAGAAACGTCCATATATTGAACTATTTGGACTGTTTAGCCGACACCGAACTAGAGCTGCGATGTTGTCATATATCTCTCAAGCTTGGACTGAAAGAGTGAAGGGGGAGCGAGCTAATCTGCTGTTTACACGGGTCAAGTTTCTTGGAAGGGAAAGGCAGAGTGCGGCTTTTATCAAAGACCACACTATGCAGAAATCTGCTGCTTTATTTTTAGCTTGAACCAATATAATCAGTAATATGGTTTTCTTAATATTTCTTACCTAGAGGAAGAAAACATTTTTCATTTGACTTTCTCGTATTATACTGGTTTGCTGGTGACGAAATTGGGGTTCACATCCCAGTAGTGTATATTGAGGGTGTTTTTTAAAACGGTTTAAAACACGTTACTATTATTTATTTATAGCACCGCGTCTTACTACCCGTTCGGGCTGTACACTTATGTACTAATTACTCTAA
>CABFWB010005558.1:0-37934 GCA_902151455.1 Timema bartmani | reverse complement strand
AAAAAAAAAAAAAAAAAGACAAACTTAAGATCTAATTACGCTACTATTAGGATAGTGATGAGAATGGTTGAGTTTAGAGGAAGTGCACCCACATTTGCATGGAGGGAGAATGGGCATTTAGGAAAACCTTAGTACCCCCAACTGGAATTCGAACCTTGATATCCCCGTCATCGACATTATAGTCTATTGCGAGAGTAACACTTTAAGAGAGTTTAGACGATGCGGCCAACAGAGTGGTCTATTTTTTAATTCATATTGATTAAAAAGTATTCCTAGTTTCCTATTTATGTAGCCTATACAATGTGATGCTTTGTTACAGAAATACTACCCACCAGATTTCGATCCATCTAAAATCCCTCGCATGAAATTGCCTAGAAACAGGCAGTATACAGTCCGTCTTATGGCACCTTTCAATATGAGGTTAGTAGAAATGTGTTATTTTCTAATTTACATCTACTTATTGCAGGGGTTCTTAACCATTTGGATAGCCCATTATTCCCCCAAACATCCTTCGCTTGACTGTTGACATCATAATCACTATCGCCAATCCTGTTAGGTACCTGCATGACTTCACAATATGTCAAGAACTTGGTTTTACTTTACAATTTAATAGCTAGGAACAGAACAACTCAAAGAAAATAATAAGGATTTTTATCATATTTAATTATAGGAAAACCACAAATCACAATTGAATATCCTGTTGGCCTATTGATAACGCTGATATTTTATTTTACTCTAAAGATTTCTTTAAAAAAAATTGTCCAGAGATTGAGTCCCATACCCCATTATTTGATTCCCACACACCCCTGGATAAGAACTCCTGACTTATCGGTACATCAACCAATGTTACTATGATAACATTGTGTTCTTTCATTCTTTAATAGATCCCTAAATCTTCCCCCCCACCCCCTTTTTGTTTTTTGTTTCACTTATTTAGAAGTTTCACAATCATTGAATATCGGTACCAGTAGCATACTCAGGATTGCAAAGTGTGGGGTTGGGGGCTCACAACGAGGGGTTGGGGGGAATCTCCCCCCACCTCCAGAGGCAAATTTTATTAACCATTATATATACACCTAGAAGCTTTTTTGGAAGGTTTTTATTGGTATTAATTTACTTGATCATTTATATTTTTACTATTATAAACATGATATTTTAACAAAATAATAAGTAGACCTAAATTATTAAAGTTGGCTTAGTCGTCACATAGGCCTATTGCCACAAAAATCACCGATTATTTATAGTAGTTAAATATCTAGCAACTGTGCAACTCCTCGATGCAACTCCCCTTTCTCCCACCCATTCCTCCAAGTACACCCAAGTGGGTTTGAACTCTGGCCTTTCAAGTCGTAACAAGGCGTGTAAACCATGGTAATCTACAAATTGTATATATAAAGATGATAAATGCTGCATATTTTTATGTTATTGTACCTAGTCACTTCTCCTCCTCACCTTCTCAGCTTTTTATCATCGGTCCACGGCAGTCAGTTTGATTGGTAGAGCATCTCTGGTTTACCCCAAGTTAAGGCACTTACTACTTTGACCTCTAAGCTAGACATTTGAGTTGATAATTTAACATCCAGGCTCTTATGTTATGTTGGTGGTACCTATATAACTTATTCAGTTTTGTGCTTTGATTTCAGATGTGTCACATGTGGGGAATATATCTATAAAGGTAAAAAATTCAATGCTCGTAAAGAAGATGTAGAAGGCCAAGACTATCTCGGGATTCGAATTTACAGGTTTTATATCAAGGTTTGTATCAAGTTAACAACTATAATAGGCTAGACTGCCAACGACAGGCAGACCCTATTGTTTTCCAGCCTGTGGCCTGGATCAATTTTTTATTCAAGCCAAATATTTTCCACTACCGGCTTGCTAGGCCTGTCGTAGTTCTGTATGATTTATAATCTAACTTAAAACTAGGACTGGCACAACATCCAGTCCTCGACCGTTAATTTATTATTGTGAAATGTAAACTCATATTTTCATCAATGATAAATTTTCGGTCATGCCAGGAATGGAACCCGGGGCCTTAGCTCAGTAGGCAGACACCTACTGTGCTAAGATGTTGGACCAGTCATATGTATTCAGGGTGGTTTTACCCACAAATGTGGGTACACTTTATCCAAATTCAACCTTTCTAATCCCTAACTTGTTGGCTTAATTAGTACCTATGCATATAACCTGAACAGGTATACCTCAGTTTTAGCTTATGTGGTGCTGACTGACAGTTCACAGCTGACTTCTGACAGTCAACATTTAGGTATATACCTAAATTTTGACTGTCAGAAGTGACAACTGCTAAAGACATGTTTTTTGCAGATCATATGGTTCGGCGTAGGGATACATAATTTGGTCTGGTAGCTTTTCAAAGCCGTCAGAAGTCAGCTGTGAGCTGTCAGTCAGCACCACATAAGCTAAAACTGAGGTATAGTGAGGCAAGGGGCTATAAAAACCCACCAGAAAATCCGGTTGTGTGGCTGCGTGGTCTAAGGCGTCACCCTCCCAATAAATAGGCAGGAAGCATTCTAGAGATAATCTACTAGCGTTTGCATGGAAGGAGAGTGGTAAACCATTTAGGAAAAACCACTCAATACACCCAACTGGGACTCGAACCCCGATCTTCTTGTTATCAGCAGGCCGGTATAACACGAGAGTGATGCCTCAGACCATTCGGCCACGGAACCAGGCTATGTTCTAGTTAATTAAAATTAAATAAATAAACAGTTTTAAAGCATAATGTTAAAAAATTAACCGTTCTTATTGATCTATCCATGGTTGGGCCACTATCATATTTTGGTAAAATTTACTGTAAGTTAAATAAAATGTGTGACTATAATATGATGAATTTGTAAAGTGCAAAAAGGTTTCCCACCCCTGATCAAAATCGCAAAAAATAAAATGAATTATGTGCATTTTAAGAAATAACTTTCACTTTTATAAAGATAGTAAAACCATGATATATATATATATTTAAAAAAAACGCTCACAGTGTACCCGATTAGGAATTGGACCCAAGTAAGACTTAAGCGAATCCAAAAATTCCAATTTCGATTTAAATCTAAATTGGACATTTTAAAGTGAGATTATAAGGGCCTATTTATTTTAATTGAGTCCAATAAAATAAAATTATAGCTCCACGTCATACTACCCGTTTGGGTTATACACTTAAGTACTAATTACGCTAAAGGATTAGGAATTGGGAAGGATGAATTTAGATGAAGTTAACCCAGATTTGCGTGGAGGGAAAGTGGAAAATCATCTAGGAAAAACCACCCCCAATTCACCTGACCGAGATTCGAACCTCGATCTCTACGTCCTTGGAGTCCAATAAAAAACTTTCATAATTAATAAATTATAGCTGCTATAAAATTTACAAGTCAGTCAATTAAGGGATCCATGCTAATACCTTTAAAAAGTTCTATTATCCAAAAATGTAACTTTTAAGATTCAAATTTCGAATCCAAGGAATCCACATAGGACTTAAATTTCTAATCCTTCTAAATCTTTTAGTAAGATTTGGAATCTCGAGAATAATTTTAATCTTAGCAACACTCGAGTGCCGGTTCAAAATTTTGAAGTTCTGTCCAGGGCTCAAACTCAAGTATTTTGGTTTACAGCCAAGCATCTTAGAGCACACGTGACTCTTTGACAGTCTTAGCTTTGTAGCGCATACTTGTCTGAACTCACTGATTTAGTGCACTCGGTGTCTTCAAGAGATTTCGTTCAAGACGGACCCTCAAAACACAGACTATGAAATAGAGGCGGGCGCGACACGCAACTTCATGGCACTGAAACTGGCGGAAGAGCAGGCGCAGAGGGAGGAGGACGAAAGGAAGGAGGACGAGGCTACCAACCCGATGAAGGTAACACTTCTTTAGGCGCTTATAGATTCACACGTTAATACTTTTTTAGTAATCATCACTATCATCACCACTACTATCATCATCATCAAACCATAAAAATAACCAAATTATTAATTTAAGCTCGTGTGCTTTAAGCAAACACTGTACACTTTATATAATTTCATTGTAAATTATTTTGACACAATTTTCTGTAAATCGTGTTCTAGTTGCTAGAGAACCGCACAAAACAGTCCAAACAAGAACTGGAATTGTTGGAGAGTCTTGAGGAACTGAAAGACTTGAACAGGCGGCAGAGGACAGTGGACTATGACACGATGCTATCGAAATATGACGGCGAGGATGCGCGCAGGAAGTTGGAGAAGATGCAAGAGGAGGAAGATGAAAAATTTGTGAAGTGAGTGGCAATGAGTGTGCATGAACACTTTATCCAAGAGGTGTGCATAGTTTTGAAAATTTTTACTCATGTTGAAAATTTAAGATTTTCGATTTTGATTAAAATTTGGACGAAGGTAGAGAAAGGATAAGTAGAAACATATAAAAGGGAACAAACACAATATAAATTTTACAATGAAAAGAAGAACACAATTTACACTTTACATTGCTACCATGGGATAAAGAAGTAACGGCTGTCTTTTAAACAAAATATACCTTTACCGCCTAATCCCCTGATCTAGGTTTCATTCTATTGAAACACATCAGGCGGGATTGTGAAACACGTAACACAACTTTCTTAAAGAGGAACCAAACACAAAAAAGAGAGTAAAAAAATCGGTAAAGGACGATAGGACACTTATATAGGCACGTGTAAAAGGAATAATTTAGTGACCTATCATTCTTTTCAAAATTTCTTTCCCTCCCTTTTGTGATTTTTGGTTTCCTCTTTTAGGAAGCTGCGTTAAGCGTTTCACACCAGCCTTCCTTATGAGTTCCGATAGGGGTTTAGGCAGTAAAGATCAATTTTCTTCAAGAGGCAGCCATTACCTCTTTGTCCAATGGCAGCATTGTAAAATGTGAACTGACTTAATCTTTTTATTGTAAAAGACATTATATTCGTTCCTTCTCTCTTTTTCTATCTACCTTTCCTTTACCTTCTTACAAATATAACAAAATATCACTCATAAAGAAAAAACAGGTTTCCCTTAAAGATAGCTTTAATTAAAATAAATTCTAACTTTGTTAATTACACAGCTCACCATTAAAAATATTCAAAGCTAAAATGCACATTTATGTTCAACTTTTGCCTGTCTGTGAACTTCAAAAAAATGTATTTTTCTATAAAAACTACAAAAAATACAGACCTGACCTTACAACCCACCTTAAGGTGAAAATGATTCATAGTTCCGCTGTCAATGGAAGACTTGCTAGATACAATCATTTCTCCGATGATTATCACATGGAAAGATTAAACTGTAATAACAATTGTTTTAAAGTTGTTAAAAATTATTTCTTTCAGATCAGTCTTTGGACCTGGGGGTTCTAAAAAGAGAGTCATCAAGGAGGAAATAATAGAAGATGTTGATGAGGCAACCAGCGGAATTAATCATTTGACGTCGTACAACACCAGCAAGAAGCCTCCTTCTAAAATAGCAAAACATTCTTTATCATTAAAGAGCATCCAGAGAAATATCAAATCTGGGCCCCAAGTTAGTAATATCATCATAATCTACATCATGGACTTTTTCCAGCCTGTTGCCAGGCCCGTTTAGTAAAATGCCTCCAACTCCCTCTGTCTTTCCACCATTCTTCCTCCTGCACTCTCTTCCACTCTGCTCCTCTCATTTGCACACTTGCTGCTATCTGTTACTCCCCTCTCTTCCTTGTTCTCCTTTGTGATCTCTTCCCTACATACTTCATATCCATTAATCTTCTTGGAATCCTCTCCCCTTCAATCCTCATTAGATGCCCATACCATCTCAGCCTTGCTTCCTCTACTAACATGTGTACTCCCTGTATCCCTACTCTTTCCCGGATAACTTCATTCCTAATCTTGTTTCTCCTCATTGGATGTCCTGGTATTTTTCCAAATTACAAAGAAATTGTGTTTATTTAGAAAAAAAAACATAAATTCGTGTTATTCTTGTGAAAACAACAGAATTCGTGTAAAAATTCACTTTATCGCAAATGTGAATTTTGCATATTCCTAACTATCAATAATAAGAGCATCTTTTTTTTTTTTTACAACCATTCCTCTTTCCAGCCTGATCTGGGTCACAGTTTTATTCAAGCCATATATTTTCCACTAGCGGCTTGCTAGGCCTGTCGTAGCATTATATGTCTTATAATCTAACTTGGGATAAGGACAGGCACAACATCCAGTCCTCGGACGTTAATTCATCAGTGTGAAAGGGTAAACCCATATTTCACCAATGATAAATTTTTTGGCCATGTCGGGGAATCGAACCCAGGACCCTTAGCTCAGTAGGTAGTCATGCTTCCAGCTGAGCTAAGTTTAATAACATCTAAAATAGAAGGTAGGTTAAATGCCCAAGTGACTTAAAAAATTTAAAAAAGGTATGTGACATATATTTTGAAAGTGGTTATTTTTGTAATTGACTAATATTTTTTTTTACTGTGCTGGGGGTTCAATCCTCAGTCCCGGCACAGTTTAATCTGATTGCCAAACCCTTCCTTCACCTCTGACAAGATGTGTATTAATCACAACTTGTGAATGTGTGGAATGCCAGGCCTCCACCGTGGTTCGGATCCCACGTTAAACTGTAGGTCCTCCATTTCATCTCACAATCACCCTACCATTACACATTAGCGTAAGTGCGTACAACCCGAATGGGTAGTAAGACGCGGTGCTGATAATTAATATTAATATTAATAATAATAATAATAATTTGTTTTAAAATGTGTACGGTACTGTTATATATAATCTTTTCTTGTTTAACAATGAGTAAATAATGGGGAAAGTTGATAAAAATAAGGTTAGTTAAAACTAATTAAGTGAAAATTAAGTGAAGGAATCCCACCTAGGAAAAGAGGAATGTGATACGTTCTCCCTTTCTTCTGGCTTCTAAAGTAGAAAAGGTCACACACATTGAAACACTTGGTTTTGATTAATTATTTATATATTCTTATTCATCATCATCATCATCATCATCAGTTTCTGCCTCTGCGTATCATCTGCTGACACATCCTCCTCCATTCCTGTCAAAATGGATGAGGATGTGCAGAGGAACGAAACATCAAATGATTATGATAATATGATCTTTTAACTAAAGTTGGGATTTCGGTAACAACCTTATTTTTGTTGGTTTTTTCCCCTTCAAGGTTGTACAGATATCCAAACCACCGGCAAACGCCGTGACTCCAGTTAAACCCTCCAACTCGTCAGCCAAGTATCCAAGTGTTGGCGTGATCGCCAAGAGAGGGGCCCTCGCCGGTTTGGTCCGTGTGAAGCAGGCTCCCGGTTCAGATACCGTCAAGAACGTTCCTAGCAACGAACCCGACCCGGTACAGGCCGGCAAAAGCGCCGTCATTAGGTCGAGCGGTCTCTCCATGCTCGGCTCGTATTCAGACAGTGATGGAGATTAGAACTTTAGAATTGCTGCCTGCATCTTTTATTTTGAATATCACTTTTATCAAGGTTGGTACTTTTCACACGCTTAAACATTTATTAAAAATAAAACTATTCAGATTAAATCAAGAATTGTTCCTAGATCTCACCATAGCTTTCGTAATTGTTACCAAATGTTTTTTATTTGGTATATTCAAACATCTTCAACTTTTTCCAGCCTGTGGCCGGGCTAGTAAAGTAAAATTCCTCTTATCTTCTTCTTTCCTTCTACCAGACTTCTTCCTTTATTTAGTACAATTATTTTTTATTTCACTTGCACTCTTGCTGTTACCTTCTCCCATTTCTTTCTTGGTCTCTTTAATGGTCTTTCTACTATATTCTTCATCTCTCTCTTTCTCCTTGGCATTCCTTCCTTTTCCATCCTCAGTATATGATCATACTATCTCAGTCTTGCTTCCTATACTATCTCGTGTACTCCAACATCCTCATTACATGACCATACCATCTAATCTTAGGGTAAAGTTCTTACCACAGGACTCACTGCTCCTGGGTTCAAACACAGCCAGGGTTGACAGATTTTTCTAAAGCAATAAAATATCCATAGCACAACTTTCTGAGGGAAAGTAAAGCCGTTGTTCCCATGTCAATTGTGGCGTGTAAAAAATGCCTGGAAGGTATGCGAAAATAACTTTCCCAGCAAAATTATTAGGCCCTTTCGCTTTCACTCAAAGAAATTCTCGTGAGCCGATATAATCAGTCGATTCAGAAAGTGCATGTTAAATACATCAAATAAATGACAAATTGTACTACACTAAAGAAAACAAAAGTATTTTTATTACTAACTTTATTAGTCATTATAATATTTTAAAAAAAAATCACAAAACGTATTTTAACACAGTAGTTGTTTGTTTGTATAAATATTTAAAAAAAAGTAGTGTACATGAGTATGGTTCCTGAAGTTTTACTAAAAATATTTTCTTGGTAAATTGGTTTATTGTTTGCTGTGAATTATAAAAATGGATGACTTGGATGGTTGCCTTGTTCTTCATACAGAAGAGCCATTTAAACACATTTCTGGTTAAACATCACATCTAGAATCTTCTTAGAAGAATTGGAAAATGCTGCTTCTGTAAAATGACAGTAAAAACACCCTCTTTATTATTTATTAAAAAAATATGTACACAGCTACTAAGTAATATTGATGGAAGAAGGTACAGGAAAGAGGGATAAAAAATATTGATCAAAAACATGTTTTTTCCAAAGAAAAGAGGAACACGGTTCACACTCACATGTTACATTTCTAACATTGGACAAAGAGATAATGAATACTTATTGAAGAAAATCAACCGTTACTTCTCATTTCCTCGCCTAGGTTTCATTCATTCAAAACTCATCAAGAAGGAGTTTGAAACTCTCAACGCAACTTCCGTTTTCCATTTCACATTCCAATAGAATGAAACCTAGGTCGAGGGAGGAAATGAGCTATATCAATCAATTTCCTCAAGATGCAGCCATTATTTTGTCTGGTGGCAGCGATGTACGTTGTCAACCGTGTTCCTATTTTGATTATAAATTCATAGTGTTTTCGTTCCTTTAATTTGTTTCTATCCCTATTTCTTTTATTTTTTTCCATTTGTAACCAAATTTATGACAAAAGGTGAAAAAAAGTTTCCCTAAAAGAGACGAGTAATATAATAAAAATATTCATATCTTATGACTAGAGCCCCGTAAAAATGGTTTTATTTTTAGTTAAATTTCGTTTTTTGAATCTCACTTTTTATTGCTATATCATGTTTATTCAAAATAACATGTTATCTGATTTGTTTAAGTATTATTTACATATTGAGATAATGTATACAAAATTAAAATTTACTATTAAAACCTTATAATATATTTGCTTCAAAATTATTTGTCAAGTTTGTCTGCATATTTCACAATTTTGTAGCCTAAAGTTAGCTTACACTACAACAAAATACTAATCAAATTACAGTATGGTCAAAATTTCTGCTTAATTTATTCTTAAGTTCGTGTTTATCTAAAGATTTTTTTTTTGTAAGAGCTGTGTTATTTCGTTTTATAGGAAGATTTCGTGTAACAAGACAATTTAGTTTTATTTCGTTTTTAAAAAACGTAAATCATATCTAAAAAATATCAAAGGAAAAAGTACTTGATTGCATCTTTGTATGGCACTTTTTGCTTTATCGCGTCTCACCATTTTTACGGGGCTCTACCCATGACATAACTCACTGTTTGAAAACTCCTCTTTTGATGTGACTTGATACATTACCATGGAAAGATTAAACGTCATTGGCTACTATGTTGCCATAAAATGACTCAACACCTTGAGGCTAAGCAGTGAAGAGTGTTTAATGATAAACCCTTTACATCGAAGTTATGTTTGTTGTGATGATCCCTGTAAAATGGTTTTGCTCTCTGACTTGGTCCACTGTGTATAACTACATAGTTTCTCTTCTTGGTTAATCATCATCATAATTTTCCCTTATACGGTTTCAGCCAGGTCGGGGCTTGAATGGTATTTCTCCACCTGCTTGTCTCTTCTCCACACCTACAGTCCTAATTTCTTCTGTTCACACTTTTCTTAATTGAGTCCAACCATCTTATTATGGACCTCCCTCCCTGGGTCTCTTTCCAATCATTCTCATTTTTATTGCTTGCTTTGGTAGTCTTTCATCTTCCATTCTCTTGACATGTCCAAAACCTCTTCAGTCTATTCCTGTTCATAGTTTCATTCAACTTTTCTACCCCAATTTCTTTCCATACTTCCTCATTTCTCACATCTCTTTTTGTCTTTCCTAAAATACCTCGTTCGTATCAGCCGCCTGGATTCTACTTTCATACATCTTGGTCATTGCCCAGGTCTCCGAGACGTCTGTAAGTATACAATATACATCAACTCTTTGCACTTCCTTGGCATGTCTTTGTCCTCCATTTGTTACTATGCCTCCTCTCGTCAGCGTCACCATCCGGCTCTTCCCAACACTGATTTTCTTGCCATATTTCACAATTTTTTCAGTCATCATATCCAGGCTATCTTGGTTATAGATTCCTAATGAATTTGTTGGGAACTTCCCGAGTATCCAAACGGTAGCCGAGCAATGTCTCAGAGGGGCAACATACAATTTGTATCACAGTAGATTGACAACCTTATCGTCCAGAGCTCGGTATGAAGGGCCTATCATTGCACCAACCTGTTGAAGCACATCTTTTATGTCGGCGCTATCCCAGAGTTCTTTGGCGATGCCGGGGAGAAAACTCAGCCGTGTGCCTTTCTAGAGTGGCGATATCCTGAATACATTCTGATGTTTTACTAGCGACTAGTTGAGGCCGACTAACCCCCTCGATGGGAAACACAGCGGAGGAAAGGGGGATTTTTCCCTTTTGTCTTAGACAAGGTTGTAGCGACAGCACAGTCTTGACTGCTTTGCACTCCTCAAGTATCTAATTGTCTTGTCTGGCCCCTCTCTGATAAGATCTGCAGCTTTAATCTTGATTGCTTTGCGCTCCTCAAGTATCTAATTGTCTTGTCTGGCCCCTCTGCGATAAGATCTGCAGCTCTAATCTTGATTGCTTTGCGCTCCTCAAGTATCTAATTGTCTTGTCTGGCCCCTCTGCAATAAGATCTGCGGCTTTAATCTTGACTGCTTTGCGCTCCTCAAGTATCTAATTGTCTTGTCTGGCCCCTGTGCGATAAGATGTTCGGCTTTAATCTTGATTCGTTGTTCCATACAAGAAGGAGATAAAGAGCCCAGGATTGCATTCATGGATTCTTTAGATGATTGCATACAGTCATATCATGATTATTAAAATGGATGTGGTCTACCAGTATGTCCTTGTTGGTAACATTCTGCAAATTTTATTGCTAAAACCTTCAGCCCTTCTCAGTAGCGAATGTAAGCTTTCCACAAAGATTTAATTATTTGAGAAAGTACATCTTATGATGAATTAAAATCGGATCTTTTGATTTGTCAACCTTCATTTTCTTGGGGTCACTCTCTAATCGGGAAATAAACACTGAGGTAGCTCAATAGTTAAATAACGGTATAATATTGGAGAGTGGTAAAATTAAAGAAAAAGAAAAAAAAAGAAAAAGTGTAAATTTAATTAAAAAAGCCCGCCTAGGGAAAGAGGAAAAATGTGGGAAGAATTCAATGCACAAAGGTGACATCTTTCTTTCTTCTGTCTTCTACAGTACAAATAGTCAAACACACATTTAAACACGAATTTTAAAACAAATTGAGTAAGATTCAAATAATAATCAAACACAAATGGAAAATAATTATTTAACTTGTGTTAAAAATTTTGTTCTACTATTTCTACTATAGAAGAAATAAGGTCACCTTTGTGCATTGGATTCTTCACACATTTTTCCTCTTTCCCTAGGTAGTCCTTCCTCATTAAATTTACACTTATTAGTTTATTATTTTTCCTTTTTATTTATTTTTACCAATTCCCATTATTATAAAATAATATTGTGGAATAAAAATTTACCTAGCTCCAACTAAAGCAATAAGACCAAGGAGTACTAGTTAGCTTCGAAGCATCACTAAGACAAATCACTTCCCCTACTACTGTTAATTTATTCAACACTGTACTTATCTAACTTGTGATTTAAGCTTGAATTTAAAACTGGAGAGTTTGTTCAACTTTGATTATTTCATTTATTAACTATGATAAAGAATAAGACCATTTTTTTTTCCTTCAGAAATTTATTTATTATATTTGTATAAAGTTCATATCACAAACACATTTTAAACACACAATTTGCACATTTGCTTACAAACTTAATTTTATTGAGTGCATTCACTAACAACACCCTGCAGTCAATTTTGGAAGAGATCTTTAAAATTATTTTGAAAATATACCATTCTGAAGTACAAAAAAATGGCCTTAAGTTCATAAAAGTGTATTTGCAAATAATAGTTTTGTGTTTAAACTGTGAACTCCATAAATTAAAAGGACAGTGTTAAATTGCTTACAGTTTCTTTCTATTAATTTGCAGTATTGATTTAATAATATTTATCTATACGAGATTAGAACAAGATCGAAGAGCTGGTAACGACATCTCTTTCCTCCTCCGAGCTTTCCGACTCTGTGTCATAGCTTCTCTCGGTGTGTGTGGTTCTCGAAGGCCAGTCTTGCTCGTTTAGACCGCAACTTTGACTGTTAAACTTCCCTTTTAGTGAAGGAGCGCTGTGCGACGTTTCTTCCAAGTCTGCTGATATCCTTACCTCGTCCAACTGTCTTTTATACATACCTAAAGGATCCTGACAAGTGATACATGTGGGTTCACGAACGACAGAAGTGTTGAAACCTGTTGATTGGCAATAAGAAATACAAGCCTTATGATTTTTCGGACTTTTGGATAGTTTTTTAGGTGTTTGGAAGCACCTCCTGGGTGCTATAATTTTAATGGGGAATATCATTTTATGTACTGCGCTTTTCTCTTTAGATTTTCCTTTGTTTTCATCTCCTATTGTTTCGACGCAAGTGTTAGCTAACTTTCTTACCTCATCCAACTGTTTTTTACACATCCCTACAGGGTCTTTATTTGTAACGTACGTGGTCTCGTGATCAGAGGAAGTGTTGCTATGCACTGATTGGGAGTGAGTATCCTGGTTTTGCATTTGTTTTTGGTGTGTTTGCAAGAATCTTTTGGGTGGTGTTATTTTAATGGGGAGCACCATTTTGGCCTTTGCGTGACCAGCCATTTTCTCCGTAGTACCTTCTTGTTTTTTCTTGATAATCGTTTCCATGCACATTTTAGCGTCAAAACAATCTTTCGTATTTGTAAACCAGAATCCACTCTCATTGGCTTCCACCGATTCGTTCTCGCTGCCTGAAACGTCGCTGCCGTCACTTTTGACTAGCTGAGTCTGAATCCAGTGAATTTTGTTCTCCTTGCTCTCGAAAGCTTTAAATATCTGTTCTTTGTATTCACCGTTCTCCGACTCGTCGGAAGAACTGCAGGAAACATACTTCTGGTCATCTTTAGTGACTTGCTTATGTTTGTCGTCTTTGTACATATTTTCAAGATATTTACGCTGTGAAGGAGGCGTTGGCTTAGTGCTCTCTTCTTTGAAGTTTAGGTTGTGGTTTTGTTCCTCAAGTTTAATTGAAGTGACGGAATAGTTTGCGGACATTGTTTGAGGCACTGCATCATTGCGTTGTTCAATCTCATATCGAATGTCGTGCTCTTGTTCTTTTGTGGGGGTTTCTTTAGGAGTGACTACCTGTCCTAAAGGTGGATCGGTGTGAAGGTCATGTTTGTCGGTTTGTGTGTTTGTGATCACTAATGTGTCGTTATCGTGTTGTGTGATGTGTGTGGCTGTGCATCCTGTCCTCCTCTGCGGCGGCGGGTCTTGGTCGCGGCACGGCCGCTCCGTGAAACAGCTCCTGACCTTAATCTTGGAGGTGTAAGCGTACTTAGTGTTGTCTATCCCTACGCAAGACACTGGCTGCTGCTGCTGCCTGTACCGTGGGGCCCTCAGCTCCTGCAGCGTCTCTTCCAGCTCGGCGATACGTGCCTCGTGGCGGGTGCGTTGCTTCTGGCTGCGGTCGTGTTGCTCCTCGTGTTGCTGGACCAGCTTCTCCAGCCGTGCCACCTGCACCTGCTTGCTCTCCAGCGTAGAGTAGAGATCGTGGAGTTCGGCCGACTTGATCGCGATCTCCTGGTTCACCTGCCGTGCACACAAAACCACTGCCAACATGACTTCACTAAATGTTTGTCACATTAGACAAAATTTCTATCTAAAGTTTGTTTTTCATAGAAAGCCCACTTTCGACCACCAACACTGATTGAAAGTCACTAAAATTGGGTATTTTAGAAATAATGTCTTAGTGCGACATCTTAGCTCAGTCAGTAGCTTTTCTGTCTATTGATTCCAGGCATGGCCGAAAAATTTATCATTGGTGAAATGTGGGTTTACCCTTTCACATTGATAAATTAACATTCAGGGACTGGATGTTTTAAAAAATTAGTAGCCCTCTGTATACCTCTGTCACCTCGAAGCCTGAATTTTAAAATTCGGATTTGGTTGTTTTTTTAATTTATTAAAAACTGAGTCAAAAATTAAAGAGATTTTTTTCTGTCTGTTTGAATCAAAGAAAGCGTTTCTAATATTAACGCCGGATACTTCTGCTAGTTATTTTATTATGTAGGCAAATAAATTCTCTAGCTATTCTTTCTAAAACACTTATCCACATTTACAAAATCTTGGTTTTCACATAGAACAATTTTAGCTAATTTTAGAGTTTGTGGTAAAAATTTTTTTATGTTAAAATTAATTAAATTTAATTATCGACCTGCCTCAGTGGCATAGTTAGCTAACGCGCTAGTTTTGTCTTAAGCTAGACTGCCGAGGTTAGGGAGGTCGAGGTTAGAATCTCGGTCGGGTGAACTGGGGGTGGTTTTCCCTAAATGGTTCGCCACACTCCCGCCACACAAATGCTGGTTCACTTCCTCTAAATTAAGCCTCCCCAATTCCTAATACATTAGCGTAATTAGTACATATGGGTATAACCCGAACGGATAGTAAGATTATCTGCTAATGCTAAAAAAAAATATATATATATATTACAGTGTTTTTTTTCTTTCAAAAAATCACCTACTCGCTTGATACCTCATCATAAGGGGTTGATTGAACATAGCTTAAATTCTACCCTTCCCTACCCCTCCTAACCCCCTAAATCCCTTCCCCACCTCTCTTCCCCTATTTTAATCCCCTGAACCTTTTTGGTTCATTATTTCATCAACTCCAACTCAGCAGCCACGGCACTTCTAGAGTGGTAACGAGTCCAATTTCCTCATTCAGACAGATATTATCATTATCATCATGACCTTGAATGTGAATTGGAAAACAGTAGGCACTCCAAGGCTTTAGAAAGCCAGCTGCTTACTGGAGCCTGACAAGTGAGTTCACCGCTGTGATGCACTCGCTGCTGAGCGGAAGAGGGGGGACATTTATTTGTTTGTGGACATGATTTCTAGCAACACGAGGATAAACAAACGTGTTTTTCACCAACAACAAAATATTTTATAATTTTGACTATTTACTGTTCAAACTTTTGCTCGTGTGTTAAAGTGATTTTCTAATCGCTTTTATTTTTAATTAACAATGTTTATATTGGGGATTTATAGTTGAATCAAAGTGTGGGCAATAAGTAAGGCTGAATTTATTAATTTAAAATACTTGTGCTTTTGTCTAGTTGCGACTATTTTTCAAAGTGTGTGATACACAAGTCACTTTTCTTGATAAATACTAACCTCTTTATAGAACCAAAAAGAGATTTCTGAACACAACCGAGTCTTAAAAAAAAAGAAAAAAAGATTTTCTTCGGTTTCCCTTTTTTTTTATTTGTCACTTATTAAACTTGTTCTGCTTAAGAATAAATAGTCAAATGCTAAAATAATTTTTGAAAGTTTCAGCATTGCATTTAATATTTGGGTATGTGTGCTAGTGAATAGCATAGAAAAACTATAATCATAAGATTGAGACCACCTTTAACAAAATTCACAGGATCCACATAGATATATAAAAGTTTGTAAATCCAAGCTGGGAGGTTAGAAGCAATTATCGATGTTGCATTTCTTTATTTTCTTATTAGTGACTTATATGAATTAAAAAGTTGGTATTCAAATAGATATACTTCCACTGCACCATTTTCTTTTTTACCAAAATTACAAAAATCCCAAAAGTATCCAAATAATTAACTTCTCAACTAAACTACTAATTCAGATATAAATATCCATCCATTCAGTAATAGATAATTGCGTAACATATGGTGGCATTGTTGAGTCATGAATTTAAACTGGAATATGTGTTGAAACTTACTTTCCCTGTTAAAATTTAACTCTTCTCTGATTAAAATTTTTGTGTACCAGATATTATAACCAATTTAGGATATATGCATATTCACACTAATGGCATAGGGACAAAAAAAGTAAAATTCACTCGCCTCGGTGACGTAGTTCTTGCTAGTTTCGTGTTGAGCTAGACTGCCGAGGATGGGGAGATCAGGGTTCGAATCTCGCTCGAGTGAACTGGGGTGGTTTTTCCTAAACAGTTTTCCACTCTCTCTCCACGTGAATGTGGGTTCACTTTCTCTATATTTAACCTTCCCAATCCCTAACCCATTAGCTTAATTATTACTTAAATGTATAACCAGAACAAGTAGTAAGACGTGGTGCTAAAAAAAAGTAAAATTTAGAGGGAATGTACCTGAATTTGTGTGAAAAAAGAATGGGAAACCATTTAGGAAAAACCACCCTTAGGACACCTGACCGGGATTCAAACCCTAACATCACTAGGCCAATCCAGCACGAGAGTGACACCTTAGACCATTTGGCCACTGAAGCATTTGCAAAGCTTCTAAACCCTTTTCTTTGCGTGGCCATTGAGCAACGCCTTTGTTTGCACGAACACTCCCATACGAACTTACGAACGAACCACCAGTCTGAATACTTCATATTGAAACTGAGAGATGGAGCTGCTAGGTCAATGCTTTACTAGGACCATGAATAAATTAATAAATGAAAAAAATAAACGAGCAACAAACATATTTGTCGGGTAAGAGTATTCGAGTAGAAAAAAAGGCTGCCGAGCCAAGGCAGATAGCTGTGCTTCATGCACGCCAGGGAATGGTCTAAGTTAGGGGTCGGAAATAGGTTGATCTTGCAGCAATTTTCAGTCAATCGCTTAAGAAAACTACATCGTCAAAAAAAGGTAAGCTTACCTTGCATTATTCCACTATGGTAAAGCTTATAATATAGGGCCATAGTGTAATCAGTCAAGGTACCTTTCAGGGTAAACGGAATGTACATTTTATTTATTTTTTAATATGAAGGAAGTGAAGAAATATTTAATATAAGGAATAAATACCAGAAACATAGAAAAAAATATAATTAAAAGTAGAATGGAGAAACGAAGGGTGATTGCAGGACCTTTGATAAATGTAGAAGTCAATCGGGCCCCAAAAAGATTGACGACCCTTGGTTTAAGTTAAAAAAAAAACTTTTTTTTTTCCAAAGCAAAGTTGAAACTGACAAATATTAAAAGAAATGTCGAATTTTTATAAATCCAGCACACCTCTAATAGATACTATTCTGAAATTAAACTTGTGTATTTTTAATTATCTTTTTATGAATTTACTTACTGTTAACAAAAACTTAAAAAAGTAAATAGTAAGTAAACAACTATTTTAACTCATTCGGAGTGGTTCTTTATTGATACATCTCCAAATTATTTCAACAAAACATTGTAACAAAGTCCATTGACATAATTTTAACTTTATGGTTTTATATTTAACCTACAAATAATTTCAATACTAATCCAAAAGTGAGAACACAATTTCATATCAAAATTTAAAAAAATATCCACTGTTTTTTCTTTGAATAGATTTTGTCATTATTTGTTGATTCCATTTGGTATTGAACAGCCTCTGTAAAAATACCATACCCACAGCGTACTATTAGTGTGGTCACATTGTATAGAAACATTTCAAATTCCTTTCATGGTAAAAAATATATATTTGGATTGAATAAGGAAAGAGCAAATTAAAAAATATAAGGTGAACCAATCAAGAACCACTCTTGTGTAAGTGAATGTTAATATAAACAATCATTTTGTTTTTGTTTATTTCCTCGGGGCTGGCAAATTAAAAAAGTTATAAAAATCAGTTGTTTTTTAGTAATGTGTCTTACTCGTTCAGGTTGTACAACTGTGAACTAATTACACTAATGTGTCAGGGACTAGGAGGGTTGATTGTAGAGGAAACGTACTGCATTTGAATGGTGGGAAAGTGGAAAACCATTTAGGAAAAAAACACCCTCAGTACACCCGACCAGGATCAAACCATAATCTCCCCGTCTTCGGCAGTCTAGTCTATTGCGGAAGAAGTGCCTTAGACCATGCGGCCAGTGAAGCGGGTAAAAAAAAAAAATTAGTTCGGTTTACAAAATTGACATGTGGAAAGGCAATTTTGTGTAGTAAAAATATGTAGACCACATAATATTTGAGATATAATACAAACTTCAAACTTAGCTATGTAATAAGATTCTGTTAAATCTTTCAGAAAGCTCTTTGTAAGAAAATCAGTCTATAGTTGCTAGCACCTACCCTCTTTGGTGGTCGAATGCTTTAAGGTGGGGATGTAGAGAACGCAAGAAAAGGCCATTGTTTTTTGCCGTTTTTTGTGTAAAAACTTTTATTTTGCCTAAATAAATAAAATATTGGTTCAGTAAAAACATAGTTTAATTTTCTTCACGTGATGGTATCAATAGTTGTTAAATATCTGACCTAAGCATAGCTGCATTAATGAGAATATTTTTAAATGAAGAGAAAAAGTTGCCATTAAATTCCAAGACACCCTTAACAGATATTCAACAACTGTTGATAATACCATGTGTAGAAATTTAAACTGTTATGTTTCTACTGGAGAAATGTTTGATTTCTTTTGACCAAAAACAATGTTCTGCTACAAAAACTGCAAAAACACTTTCCTTTTCTCGCGTCCTCTACATCCCCACCTTAAGGTGTCACTCGAGCAATAGACTGGACTACAGATGATGGAGAGATCGGGGTTCTGATTCCAGTCGAGAAGTGGTTTTACCCATCTCTCTTTATCCACACTGCCTCTAAATTCAACCTTCCTCATCCCTACCACATCATATTAATTATAATTAGTTCATATGCGTATAATCCAAATGGGTAGTGGGATGCAACGACAAAAAAAAAAAAAATCCCACCCTAAATGCATTAGCTTTTGAGGTACTTAGTATTTTAGTAATAATTGTATTTATCAGTAAAAAAATTATGTTATAAATATAAGAGAAATTATTATAAATTTATTTGATTTATCTAAGGTTCACTTTCTGAATCAACTGACTATATCGTCACATGAGAATTTACACGAACGAGAGCAAAAAGTCTACCAATTTTGGCGGAACTGTATTTTCGTATAGTTTCCATGGTTCTTTTACATGCCACAATCTACATGTGACCGACAGCTTTACTTCCCTTCTGAGAGAAGTTGTGCCACTGATTTTTATTGCTCAAGAAAAATCCATTGACCTCATCTGGGTTTGAACCCATGAACATCGAGTCCTTTAAGAGAAATCATATAAAATATATTTTGTCACACTAAACCGTTTTAAGTTCCCTTACTATTTTATTTTTAGCTTGAATGATTTTTTTCTTTTGATTTTTCGATTGAACCGCAGTCTTTGCCAACCCTGGGGTACTTTTCAGAAAAAAGATATTTCCCTCTCCCCTACCCTTTTAATATTTTATTTTACCTTTTCCATGTTCTTATCCCTTTCGTCAAGAGTGGCTTGCAAGTTTGATATTGCCTGGTCCTGTTGCTGCTCTTTCGCTTTTAGAAGTAGGATGAGTTCATCGCGTACCTTGAGCACCTTACTCTGCTCATGCATAACTCGGTCTCGCTGCTCGATTTCACACGTATTCAGGTTCATTTGCTCTTCCAATTCTTCGTTGCGAGTCATCATCTCGTTTAAGGCTGTTACCATCTCATTCACCTCAAGACACATAAATAAAACTCCTTTCATTTCCTACCTTGATAAGAAATATTTTTTTTAAAATTTTTGCCACCTTCCTTTGTTTGCCCGAACAATCTCCAGTGTGTGCGTGATTCGTCTCATCATTTCATTGCAATGAGTTATTGTAATGCCATCTATAAATGAACAACTGTACTTTTAGCCAGTCTAAAAACTTCATATTGAATCTGATAGATGGAGCTACCAGTTTAACGCTATACTATGACCATGAATAAAGTAATAAATGAGAAAACAAGTGAATAGCAAAAATATATGTCAGGGTAAGAGTTAAATATATGCATACACACCTAATCACGCCGTTCCCATATGGGGTAGGCAGGAAACTGCATAAAGCTAAAAAAAAATTCTGTATTTAATCTATCCTCACTAACTTTCTCCACACTTCCCTAGATCTTTGCATACTTCCTTCGCTTCAACAACATCAATACATCGAGTCATACATGCTCTTTTATTATCAAAACTCTTAATGTTTCTCTTTTCCACACATTCGTCTAACACACATTTAGCCACGCTCCTTCCTTTTGATCCACACACTCCCTACCTTTATATATTTGCTTCGTTCACTCGATTCACACTCATCTTCTAAACATGCCCAAACCAATGTAACAAGTTCTTTCACATTGACCTGTTGGATTCCCTTTCAAACTGCTTCCTTCAGCACCCATTCATCACGCACTCTGCCCATACGAATTTTACTACATACATTTCTCATTCCAACCGCATTCACCTTGCTCTTGTGTTTCTCCTGACAATATGGACCTGAAATTGTGCTTCCTTCCATCCCACCTTAATCACACATATGACTAGGTTTGCGCTATTGTTCTTTGTGTCGATACCAAGCTAATCACAAACGTATTGCGAGAGGGGAATTTTTTGCTCATAATCTTTTCCTCTTTTTTTTTTACATTGCAATATGTCACTACTAGTCGGAGCACTTGTACTGAATATATACTAACACAAATAAAACAAAACCATGAATAAGTAACATCTGGGACCTAAGGGTTGTCCTTAACTTAAGTTGTTTTTTTTGGGAGGGAAGGCTGGGGGTTGTCAGTATTTTATTGTGAAAAAGCAGGAGGGGGTGGGGCGTGGAGGGGTTCCAACATCTGGCTTATGTAAGGTTTTTTTTTATCAATGTTTATGGTGAGACAAAATAATAAAAACATATTTTGTCAGAAAAGTCTGGAATGTTTCAGTTTCATTGATTGATTAACCCCACTTTAATCACTAATTTACACTCAGAAATATTTGAAATATAGACTTCATATTTTGCCACTATTACTAATGTTTTACAGCAAAGTTTTAGGAAGTTTTACCAGACGCTTTTGCTAAATCTTTTGATTTACTAAATAGTTTAACGAAAAGAAAAAAAGAAAAAGGAAAACACTCCACAAAGGTTGACATCATAAGTGACTATCATTCAATATTTGTTTAGATGCTCCAAAAGGCTATTCTTGAGGAAATTAAATTACTCCTTGTAAACAGTGCACTTTGCATACCACCTAGGTTTAATTAATTGAACTGACCTACAGCCCCATTTGACCGGGAGTGTGCATGTTACCTGCTGCTGTAACTCGGACAGTTTCTTTTGTGGATCATTCCGGGATGCCTCTTCCTTAAGCTCTTTCACTTGATTTTCCAACATAGCGCTGTGCTCCTCGCTGAAGGGACGAAAGTAAGGTTTACTATATGCTAGAACTCTACCACAGGGCATTTGTATCACTTTTTTAAATAGTTTTTTCAGGTATAGTCTGTTTTTTTTTATCACTGCATCTCACTACTTGCTTAGGCTGTACGTATATATGATATATACTTTGATGGGGTAGCAATGAGGAAGGAAGAAATAATTTTTATGGTAGTCTACCTGAATTTTCCAGAAAGGAGAATGGGAAACAATTTTTTTTTTAAATCGCCCTCAGTACATCTGACGGGATTTGAACCTCGATATCCCCGTCACTAGCAGACCAGCCCAACATGAGCTTGACGACTTAGACTTAGACTTAGACCACTGAAGCGGTTAGCCTGGACTTTAATCATAGACAGAGTTTGTTTGCCATCCTCTTACCGGCGGAAGGTTGGTACCTATCTATATAATTTAATGCTCCTCATCCTATAACCTCATATGTAAATAGATCTTTGCTGTGCATTTACATGCAAGATTTGTATTTGCGTCGATATGTACTATGTTTAGTCGATATTGGCCTAATGCCAAAGGCAAGATCGTTAAGGCGTAGTGCCCAATGGGGAATTACTGTTTCTTTGTGTGGTATGATGAAAGCCTGTGAATTAATAGTGAGTCAGAGCTCGCTATAATTGATATACAAATCACTCCGTGGCTATAAGCTCTCGTTAAAACACCTAATACTTGCTGCCATCTGCTCCAATTTTTAGTCTACTTCTTTCTTAAGCTTTAGAATTTGTAAAGAAACCTTACTACTATGAATTTTTTTCCCTCCAAACCTTAATAATTACCATTAATGTCTCCAATATGCCATAACCTTTGATCACTACCTTAGAGAGATTATGTTCTTTAGTTCATGCATCTCGGTTTGCATTGTAGCTATCTGTTCGTCTTTCTGCGCCATTTCTTCTTTCAGCTTCTGCTCAAGATCCTTATAGTTCGCAAGCGTTTGATTTTGTTCCTGTAAAGAAACACCAAACAATAACATTGCGACTTGTTTGAAAAAAAAAAAAAATTACAGGCAAAGGGTGACCTGTGTTTGCGTGAAAGTTGCTGTACACATTTCTTTTGGTGTAGTGGTATTATTGTGTAATGACCTATAGGACTCCTCATTAGACTACTCAGGACTATAAGACCTTCTTTACCTCTCAACATGGAGGTATAGCCACAATTTTATATCAGTAATAGGGAAACCAAACCGAGATAAAACATATTTTTCTGAGCGATGGTCGAGGGTAGTGCAGTCACTGTCTGGAAGGGGCTCTCTTACTGTTTTCAATGACTCGACATTTAGTTCTCACCGATTAAGGGGGCCGCCTTGTTAAGCGAGAAATTCCCGCCCAGACTTTAAGCTCTAACACAATATTTATTTATGCGTTGTGCAATTTCAAAATTTGGTTCACGCCAGAATAAAGTTTAAAGATTACTACAGGACTTTTTTTCCCCTTAACAACCCTGTCTTTTGACTTTTATTAATAGAAAAAAAATATGTGTAAAACTGTGACATTAGCTCAGTCTAAATTACTTTTTTTTTAATACATATTTGTGGGTCTATGATGTTAGGCTCGATAAAAAATGGCTCTAGATTTAGCATTCCTCCAACAAACACAGTAATTTTTTAATAGGCTCATAACAGTCAATTTTAAAACATTTTAAAATTAGCAAAATTAGCAATGACCTTTCCTCTTTATCTTGGGATAAGGAGCTTCATAGTTTTCTTTCCTCTCTTTCTGATTGACATGGCAAAGGGTGGTTGTATGTGATGTGCAAAAGGGAGTATAAGCTTAGACAGAATAAAAAAGCAGTTCCAGAAACCGACTCAGACCATTGTATTTTAAACCGCATGACCTGACAGTAATTGATACTGTCTCGCTGTTTGAGGCTACTGCCTTAAGAAACCTGTTATTTTTGGAAGAAGATACAGGAAAGGTGGATAGAAACACATAAAAGGGGATATGAACACAATATGGCTTTTACAATGAAAAGAAGAACATATTTTACACTTTACATTGCTGCCACTGGATAAAGAGGTAATGGCTGCCTCTTGAAGAAAATCAATCGTTATGCCCAATCCCCCCCGACTTAGGTTTCATTCTATTGGAACTCGCAGGAGGGAGTGTAAAACTCGAAACGCAACTTCCTAAAAGACGAAACCACAAAAGCGAGAAGAAGGAAAATGACTCTGAGCACAGGACAAATACTGTATAGCTCAATGGTAGAGCATAGACATGCTAAGCCAGGGGTCCTGGGTTGGATCTCCCAAGTTCTGGTGTAGTAGTTTCTCAATTAATTAAAATATAACAAGGAATGTTTTCTTAACACTTGTCTCATCTTAGCGGCTCTTACTTCTGATTTAATGATCATTTCCTTCAGCTTTTCACTGTCTTGTGTGAGCGAGACGATGACCTCTTCGGCAGAAGTCAGCTTCTCCTTTGTGGTCTGCAAATCTTTCATCAGCTCTACCTCACGCATGCTCGCTTTCACTTCTGTTAAAACAATCGCACATCAACTCACAAAAAATGAGTTTATGGTGAATGAGGAAATGGTAAAATATATTAGTAATTTGTAAATGCTAGACCACTTTACTATATTATACTATTCATTATAAAATCGATTCGAAGGCTTCAAATACAAAAATCATACTTTGAATGAGGATAAGCGTGTTATTTTTTTTCACACAAGCATTTTTTTTAATAATCACATGTTACTACCTCTTTAGGTTATACGCATATATGATAATTACTCTATTGGGGTAAGGATGAAGAAGGAAACATTTTGCAGGTAATCTACGAACATTTACATGGAAGGAGAGTGGGAAACTATTTAGGGAAAACCACCCTTAGTATAACCAACTGGGGCTCAAACCCCGGTTTTCCTATTATCTGCGGTCAAAGCCAACACAAGAGTGATACCCTAGGCTAGTGGGGTAAAACGAGATAACTCTCACACCTAAATTCTAGCATGTAAAATTAATTAAATTCACCTAATTTAGTAGACATTTGTAATGTTTGATTGATCATGCTGTCATTTACAAACGTTTCAGGACATTTTCAACGGCTTACTGGTTCGTTAAATATTCGAACAAGATATCTGTTTTTGTTTATAATTAGAGGTGGATGGAATCCAATATTTTATTAATCTGATTCTTCATTTTACACTTGAATCTTAAATTCGAATCCGAATCTTATAAAAAATTATGAACATACAGATTTAAAGTAAAATAATAACTAAATGTAAACACTTTTCACTAAAATGCATTCATTATAACATTCATACATTCATTTAAGTGTTAAATTACTGGTTTGGGGTCTGGTTGTTGAATTTGTCTTATAGTTAGGTTGAGACAGAACCACCGATAAGTAGTACTAAAGCTGTAAAAATAATTCCAACTCAAAATTTTGAGTATATATATATAAAATCTTAATTCAGATATTTTCTCGAATTCTCATATCTCAAATATCCTTAAGGATCCAAGGGTTTGAGGATTTGAGGATCTCATCTGTATTTATATTTTTTGTACACATATAAACCCTGATTTGGATAAGAAGCCCCCCTCTCTACCACCAACATTGATTGAAAGTCAGTCACTGGCATTTTAAAAACACACTAGGGTCGCGACTACCCGGCCCGGTTCTCGGTGTTAACAAGTGTGTTTTAAAACAAACAAACCGGTACATATCCACTAGTAATTAATATAAAAATTGATCACAAACGCCTTAAAGCTGTTACATTGGAGACAGCAAAGCATAACTGCAATGCATGCGGTTGGGATATAATACAGTCCTATGGGTCGGAGTAGATAGCAGCACTGTTTTAATTTGGCTGGAAACAGAAGCTGTGTCAAGAGAAGTGTAGATAGCAGCACTGTTTTGATTTGGCTGTAAACAGAAACCTTGTCTCTCGGTGTTAACAAGTGTGGTTTAAAACAAATAAACCGGTACATATCCACTAGTAATTAATAAAAAAAATTGATCGCAAACGCCTTAAAGCTGTTACATTGGAGACAGCAAAGCAATGCGTGCGGTAATACAGTCCTATGGGTCAGTGTAGATAGCAGCACTGTTTTGATTTGGCTGGAAACAGAAGCTGTGTCAAGAAAAGTGTAGATAGCAGCACTGTTTTGATTTGGCTGGAAACAGAAGCTGTGTCAAGAGAAGTGTAGATAGCAGCACTGTTTTGATTTGGCTGGAAACAGAAGCTGTGTAAAGAGAAGTGTAGATAGCAGCACTGTTTTTATTTTGGCTGGAAACAGAAGCTGTGTCAAGAGAAGTGTAGATAGCAGCACTGTTTTGATTTGGCTGTAAACAGAAACCTTGTCAAGGCAAACCCTTACTGAAAATTATTTACACTCGGCTTCCATACTATCCGGCTTTTCCGTTATCCGGTTTGAAATGCCGCCACTTTAGGCCTGATAGTTGTGACTATAGTGTATGTCTTATTTGATTTATTCATTAAAAAGTCGTTAAACCTCGGTAGCCTTGGGCAAAGTGCTTGCTCTCAGGACCTGATGTTCGTGGGTTAAAACTCAGCTGGGGTCGATGGATTTTTCTCGAGCGATAAAAATCAGTAGCTCAACTTCCTTCGGAGGGGAAGTAAAGCCGTCAGTCCCTTGTCGATTGTGGTGTGTAAAGGAACCTTGGAAGGTATGTGAAAATACCTTTCCCATCAAAATTTATAGGCCCTTTCGCTCTCGCTCATAAAAATTCTCGTGTGCTGATATAGTCATTCGATTCAGAAAGTGCACATTAAATACCTCAAATAAATAAAATAAATATTAAAAAGTGGAAACTCTATTAAATACTTCTAATTATTATTTTTTGCTTCTGTTGAGCAACATGATTTTTCAGTTTTCAAATAACGGGCTTCCTATGAAAATTCAGGTAGTATTTAATATTTACAAGCAAGTACCTTTGTAAAAAAAAACTGTTACTACTTTACAGCACAAGTTATTTGTCACATACAAAATTAGTAATTTATTTTTTCAAACTAAGAAAGTTGAATTTACATCCCTGCCTTACCTCATTTATAGCTGAACAGCTTGCAGCGGCAAACATTTCATACTATTCAATTTTACTTAACTTCATTATTGACATTTTTACATTTATTTTTTTTCAATTTTCCACACCATATCTACCTGCTTGGGCTATTCCACATTTAATTACAGGGAGGAAATGTACTCACATTTGTATGAAAGGAAAAAAGCTACCCTCAATACATTTGGCTGGGATTCAAACCCTGACCTCGTCAAACCAAACTAAACGAGCTTGATACTTAACATGCATTGATGGACATACGTACAATCTCTTTTCATTGAAACAATATTATTAACAAATAAATATTAAATAATATTAATTTTAATTAAATGCCTTAAAATTGGTTTGGAACCCGCTTCGGTGGCCGCATGGTCTAAGGCGGTGTTATTCAAACCGTGTGCCGTGAAGGGTCAGCAGGTATGCTTCAGGAGTTTAAGGAAGGATAAAAAATCCCTCCTCAAGAAACTGATGGTTTGCCATGACAATTTTGGCGCCTGGTTCAGTGTGCCGCGAGTAGAAAAAGTTAGAAAATCGCAGGTCCAAGGTGTCACTTCTCGCGATAGATTAGATTACCAATGACAGGGAGGTTAAGGTTTGTATCCTGGCCAGGTGCACGGTGGACGTTTTTTCCTAAATTATTTTCCACTCTCCTGTCACAAATGTGGGTACACCTCTTCTAATTGCAACCTTTATCATCCCTAAAACATCATCGTGCTTGGTACATATAAGTACAATCCGAACGAGTAAGCCGTGGTGATAAAAAAAAAGTATATGTCTTGGAAAAGTCAGGAAAACTACACCGTGGAAAAAATTTCCACCAACACACCCAGCCAGAATCGTAGTTCTGACCTTCATGGGTCAAGGTCATGCAACTGAGTCAACTCTGGGGAATTTTAAATTATGTCTCAGTAGCTTGGTAATTGTTCAAGGGCTCATTGATTTCACAGGGGCACGCCGGAAAAAAAATAAATACTGATTCTTAAGTCTAGTTTAAAGGTCACAAGTTGATAAACACTGCTAAGGTCTCAGAACTGATAACAAGAACAAAGAAGACAACCTGAACAAATATATGCAGGAATAAAAGTCATTTAGATTATTTTTTTCCTTCAGTTGTGTTTCAAATTGAAACTGTCATAAGGAAAGCTGGGTTGTTATTTATGTTGCTCTTAAAATGTATTTGATATTAAAACATTCACCCTCCGCTGTGTTTTGTTTGTTTTGTTTTTAACATTCAACCTTGCTGGATGTTTGTTATAATTTGCTAAGAGTGTATTTGGTGAGAATGGCAAGATATGAAGAATGTTATATTTAACTTCACTAGTAAAATTGATGAGTGTGAGCTATTAACGTGTTTGAGAAAACATTTTTAATGGGTGACAACTAGAGACAGTTTAAATTTAAATATTTTAAATTTATGAAACTCCTTCAAATGTTTATCTGTTTAAAAAGTGCACAATACTTCCTTTGCCATTTTAACGTAGGCTGATGTAAGTACTTTTTAAATAAGTTTTATACTAAAAAGAAAAATATATGTCCTATATTTCTAAAACCATATTTTAAACTTTGGGTCGCGAGCAATGCAGAAACATCTTGTTTATAGCAACGCGTTTGACCCAATGACTGTGAGAGGCCGCTCATCCGAAGAGGGTGAAGAAACAGAATGTTTGCTCAAGAGCAACTCTCTTTTCACAAGAGACACGACAGTGCAAAATGGTTGGCATTGCCGTCCCAAAAATGTTGTTTCTGGTGATAGAGCTTCTTTTAAAAACTATCTTAAATCGGTCCATAGACTGGTTCGACAGATCCCTTCGGAACGTTTGCTCAAGAAGCCGACAAGGATTCCTTACGTGCCATTGGTTACGGAAGAAGAACAGAGGTACTTTGGTTTCCTAGGCCTGCATTGGCACAGCAAACATATAATCATTTTCTTGAATATTAAAAGCAGAGCTGTGGGGTCTGTAAGTCAAACCCTACTCTTAACTTATTTATTTTATTAATGTGTGAGACTGTGTTCTCCATAAAGTGCAAATTTATGTTAATTTATAACAGATTTACTGCAGTAAAATGGTAGCACAAGACATTTCATTATCACCTTGCGAATCAACAGGCTATTTAGTTTGATTGGAAACCTACTTTGATTGTGGCGTGGCTTAAGGCGCTACTTTCGCATTAGAATAGCCTGCCAAAGACGAGATCAAAGTTTGATCTTGGTCGGTTGTACAGAGTTTTTTTATATAAATGGTTTTCCCTACACGCAAATATAGGTACATTTCCTCCAAATTCACCGTTCCTAATCCCTAACAAATTATTATAATTAATACATAGGTGTACCACCCAAAAGAGTAGCGAGACTTGGTGATAAAAAAAAACTAAGGTTGATAATACATAAAATATATTTGGTTAAAATTTTTAAATAAGAAAAATTCCCAAAATTCATGCTAAAGCAAATATTATTTTGAAGTCAAAGTCGGGGTCGGTACATATATATATACATACTCCACAGCCCTGATTAAAAGTTCATTTTGTTTTGATGCGTTCATTAATATTTGTTTGAAATGTATTTGTTATAGGTGGCTGGACGAGTTTAATTCGAGAAGTCCTCCCCTCCATTACACTTGGCCAGGGTTGGCTTACATCGATTGATCACATACTTGCTGGCCAATCAGCAAGTCAATCTATTTGTGGGGATCATGTTCGTACATTTGGTTTGGAAGAAAAGAGTACTATAAATGTTATTTACCTTTATTTGTTGATACACCTTCAAACTTTGAATAATAATAATATTTTGAATTTGTACTAAATCCTTAATCACTCTTTAGAGCTCACCTCACCCACGGATAACACTTAACCTAAGATTTATTTAAATATAATGTTGTTTGATGTATGAAAAGTGTGCATGTAGACGTGTTCTTATCAGAATGCCACTACATCATTGTGCTGTATTTTATAAAATACACAGACCCACTTTGGAAGTCAAATGATTTAAAGGTGTAACACTCTCCATATACTGAACTGCCGATGACAGGGAGATCAAGGTTTGAATATAGGTAAGGTGTACCGAGGGTGGCTTTTATAAAATTATTTTCCATTCTCACTCCTCCACGCAAATGGGGGTATAATTCCTTTAAATTTAAACCTTCCTCATCCCTAACAACACTAAACAGATAGCCATAATGACAGTTTTTTGGATCATTTTAACTGCTTACATTGATATTTGAATTTTGCACCTTCCCATATAATCACCCGAAACATGTCGCGACCCTCAGGTTGGTAGTCACTTTATTATCGTGTCACTAACAAACAAGTGTACTGTGAATCTAATACCTGGACTTTACTTTACATTCATTCCTGATTCCAGCCTGTGTTCCAGGTCAGTTTTTTTTATTCAAGCCATATATTTTCCACTACCGGCTGGCTAGGCCTGTTGTAGCTTCATATGCCTTATAATCTAATTTAAGACAAGAACAGGCACAACATCCAGTCCCCGGCCATTAATTTAGCTCTATGAAAAGGTAAATCCACATTTCACCAATGAAATTTTTTTTGTCCATGCTGGAAATCGAACCCGGGACCTTTTGCTCAGTAGACAAACATTCTATCAGCTGAGCTAAGGTGTCGGATCCTGAATCTAATACCGTGACTACTCTCATATAATCCACTAGCATTCTCTGCCCTAAAAAAAAGTATGTTTTTACTTAACCAGAGTAATACTGACCTTCCCCCAAACAGTTGCTATGCCCCTCAGCATTGGCGAGAACTTGTCCACCAATATTTCACCCAATCCAGCCCTCACGCCCCGACCTTAACCTTTTTCCAGGTAGACTCGACATAATCCAACCATCAATATATTTATTTGTTTAGCACCGTGTCTGAATATCTGTTCGGGTTATATTCATTTTATGTAAAAATGATTTTCACAGAAGTGAAAACTGAAAACTTATGTCTACAGTGGTGGGGAAAAAAATATTACAATTATATTTACCTCCTTAGTCTGTTTGATTAATGATGCAAAGAGAAATTATACAGAACTCCATAAAGTATTATTGTAAGCTTCTGATATATTTTTAGATGAATGTTTTAATTAATAAATCAAATAAAACATGTTTCTAGAAAGTCAAATTTTATTGACTTTCAATCAATGTTGGTGGCCGAAAGTAGGTTTGCTATAAATATCAGGGTTTACTATTTAAGCTACTCTGTTAAGGATTAATAAGATATAATTTAGAGGAAGTGTACCTGAATTTGTATGGAGGATGAGTGGAAAAACCATTTAGGGGAAAAAAATCACCCTCAATACACCTGCCCAGGATTAGAACCTCGATCTCCCCGTCATCAGCAATCAGGGTCTATTGTGAAATTAACGCCTTAAACCATACGCTCAACGAAGCGGGTCTTTTCACTCTTTCAAAGTACGCAAGATGCGATGCGGCTGTGAAAATATTTTTATAAATATTAAAATATCAATATATTTTGTAAATAAGTTTAAACATACCTTCACTTAGACTATTATGCTTGACGATGCGCTCAAGCTCTAACCTCTTTTTCTCAATGTTGGCAATAGTCTGAGCTGCACGCTCTAAGTCTTGGACCAATTTTTTCCTGGCGAATATTTCCAAAATCAACATTTCATCTCAAGCACAATAGATACTTATATTATTAATATTATGTTAGTAAATTTGTTATTGGTCATTACCTAATATATATTTGGAAGAAGGAACATGAAAGGGAACAAACACAATATGGCTCTCGCAATGAAAAGAAGAACACAGTTCACACTTTACATTGCTGCCACTGGACAAAGAGGTATTGGTTGCCTCTTTAAGAAACTCAACCGTTACTGGCCAATCCCCCGACCTAGGAATTCATTATATCGGAACTCATCCGGGAGGAGTGTGAAACGCGTAACGCAACTTCCCAAAAGAGGAAACCAAACAACACAAAAGGGAGAAAAAGGAAACTGGTCAAGGATGATAGGACACTTAGATAGGAACATGTAAAAGGGATAGATAGATACCATTAAGGAGAAACACAGAAAAAAGACATTGGTCGTAACTTATACCCTTAACATGAACTTTTTTTTCTCTACTTTCTCTCAAACCTATTGCGATTGTAAAAAAAAAAATTGAAATTGAGATTTTGATAAATGTCGGAGTCCTTGAAACAAAAAAAAAAAAAATAGTTTTCGCGATACTGTCTGTCTGTGTGCCCGTAACTCGACCTATAACCGAAAACAGTTTACCAATCTGGCTTAAACTTGGTATCTAAGGTTTTTGTAAGGTTCCCCTGAGGAGTTTTTGTAATTAGATACCCATCCTTAAAGTTAAGTAAGGGTAGTCTACTGAAGGGCAAAAAGAGAAAAAATCAATGTTATTAAATTCCACTATTAACGATTTTGATTAAATTTCGTATTTAGCTACTGTTTACCATTACAGATAAAATCAAAATCCTCACTTTCTCATGTAAATGACTTTAAGAGTACTTTACATTAGCATAATTTTGCAATTTTCATTATATTGTACATAACTCATTACATACTTGTAATGAAAATATCGGTGCAACTAGCACAAAATAACCAGGTAATAATGGAAAACATTACAACCATTGACATAATTGTGTTCTTGTTTTGGGAATACCTTGTGTTAACAAATTAAATTTTCCTATAAAAACATTTTCTTGAGGGGTCAATTGAAAATACCAATTAGATTTTTTGGATCGATCTGTTAATACATTTTAAATTACATAGAGTCCTACTAACATTGTATTAAATCCGCTTTTGTCAATCCTTAGTATAAAATTAAACGGTTTTAGGTGTTCTGTCTTATGACAGGTCCATTCTTTTGAGAGTGGCTTTTATAACCAACCTTGTATTAATTAATATTAGCACAGGGGTCATTAACTGGCTGGACAGATGATCCGGCCCCCCCAACAAATTTTTTTTAGCCTGCACATTGTTAAAGAAAAAAAAAAGAGCTAGCTACTAGGGGCCGTCCTAAAATTACATGAGGGCTGTTTTGGGGAGTGGGGGGGATTGGGGTCCATTATTTTCTTATGTTTTCTTACGAGTTGGTGATGGGGGAGAGGTGAGCTCGGACATAATCCATTTCATATAAGTTTTTTTTTTCCAATTTTTATAGTGAAACAAAATTTAAAAAAACTTCTTGGACAGAAAATAAATAGATTAAATATAAAATTTCACTTATATTTCATTAAGGTCGGGTGGAAGGGGACACAATAAAACGGAACTGTTTTTGCAGTTTTTATAGCAAAACATTTTTTGTCCAAAATAAATCAAATATTGCTCCAGTAGAAACATATAATTTAATTTTGTTCACATGTTGATATTACCAGTTGTTGAATATCTGTCAAGGGTGTCCTGTAATTTAATGACAACTTTTTCTCTTCGTTTAAAAAGATTCTCATCTAATGTTGCTATTCTCATGAGAGATATTCATCAATTGTTGATATCACCACGTGAAGAAAATTAAACTAAACGTTGCTATTGGAACAATATTTTATATATTTTGGCCAAAAATTTTTTTTTAAATCCCCAAAAACACTAACATTTTATTGAGTGCCCTCCATCCCCTCCTTAACTTATGATGTGTTACAACTAATTTTCGCCCACTTTAATCCCAATCCTTGAGTATAGAAATAATTAAATGATTAAAAAAAGCTTTTCTGACAAATCATAAAAGAATTATAAAAGATAAAGGCGGGAGAAGAGAAGTGACAACAAATCTTATAATCCCTTATGTGGGTAAAGGAAGGGTCAAAAATTATTTAAAAAAAGCTTTATATAATTTAAGGACGACCCTTGGCCAACATTTAAAAATTCGAAAGATTACACGGAAAAATTGTTTATTTCAAACAATTCGAGAAAAGACTAAAACTATACGGCTAAAGATTTTTTTTTAAAAAGTGTGCCGTTTTAATTTATAAAGTTATATCAAATTATGCCAGGCTAATTTATTTTATAATCGTTAGCGTGTAATTTTTCATTTCATAATATTCCGGTAATATTTAATATCATATGTGTTTGTTTTTATGTTACATTAGTTCATTAAAGATAAATAAGATTTAATTGTATTTGTTAATTGATTTATCTTACATGTGGACTGCTTCATTTATATCACCTTACTGGTCTCTCCACGCATTTGAATTTGATTTAGTAACACACAACAGTAAATTAAGGGGGCCACATCGGTCAGCAAGAGAGAATCAATCGTTGTCAGGCTACACGGCCTAAAATGTGTCGTTTTATGGAACTACATCTCTCTTATATATAAACTTATACTCCCTTTCACTCTTCACCTACAAGCACCCTTTGTTATTTCAATAAAGGTAAAGAGGAAAACTCGAGCTGCTACTTCTCAAATGTCTTAAAAGTTTTATATTGTGAGCCTTTTTTCATCAAGCCTAGCCTCATAGCTCAGCAAATATAGTTAAAAACTCATTGAAAATGAACTATCACATTTTTACACATTTTTTTGTATTAATAAAACTCAAACTAAAGGATTGTTAAGGAAAAAGAGTTATATTGGAATCTTTCAACTTTTATTTTGACGTGAACCATATCTTGACATAAAGCATTGTAGAATTAAATATTACTTTAGATTTATCGCTTACCATGGCAGCCGCTCCTACCCCCTTACCCCTTTGGTTCAATATGGGATCACTCCCTTGGCAGCTAAGGCTATTAATTGCTGCGGAAGCTCAGTGCTTTAATAGCTCACATCGCCACACTGTAAAGTGTTTTATAAAGTTACATACCTGCTTGTTTCTTCTTCAGTGAGTCTGCCATCTGTTTTATGTAGTTTGGCGTTCAGCTCGTCTATGATTTTTTTTGCTTTCTCCTTTTTTTCTCTTAAACTGTTTCCAAGCTCCTCCACCCTGGAAGAGCATTATAATCTGGTTATTAGGCTGAAACAGAGGCTAGATCTACTTTCACGTATCAAGTTCAATTTTCATAGAAAGGAGAAAAGTTACTAGATATACTTTCACATATTCATACGTCAAATCATGTGATGTGCAGAAAATGATAAAACCATGTTTTGAGCTGCTTTGACTTCATTAGAATAAAATGTTTACATCTAATTACATATTTAGGTCTTTTACCATTTTAAGGTGTCTCTAAACTATATAATGTGCACATAATGCATATTTTGAAGACATTTATGTGTTTTTAATCACTAGCAACAAAAATCAATAGTTTTTCTTAAGTTATCATTGAGTAGATGTGTTTGCAACTTATAAATGATATATATATATATATATATATATTTGGAAGAAGTTACAGAAAAGATATGCAGAATACATATACAAGGGACTAAATATAATATGGCTTTTACAATGAAAAGAAGAACACAGTTCACACTTTACATTGCTGCCACTGGACAAATAGGCTGCCTCTTGAAGAAAATCGATTGTTACAGTCCGATCCCCCGACCTAGGTTTTATTTTATCGGAACTCGTCAGGAAGGAGTGTGAAACTCGCAACGCAACTTCCTAAAAGAGGAAACCAAAATAGTATTTTAATTTTTAATACATCATTTTTTAATAAATCCTATGTTATCTAAACTATAGTCTGCTGACTGTATCCGATGTATGTTTGGAAGCCTTCTGCATCTCCTTGATCCTTTGGTCCTGGACTTGCTCCTTGATTTTCAGCTGAGACTCTAAGGCGCCCATCTGAGAAGTTAGGTGGACCAACTTCCCTTCCTCAGCAGCCATCTTTTTCTCCATCTGTTTCAACTTCTGTTTGTCCTCTTTAGCTTGTTTCTCCGCTAGATTCTGCAGCAAAGACAACGTGAGTTAGACATTGCGGACGACTACACACCACGTAAAGATTCATTATGGAACACAGCGTGTCTTACTACCCATTCAGGTTATACGAAGTAAATATATACCAACTACGCTCTTGTGTTAAGGATGAATAATCTTGAACTTAGAGGAAGTGTACCAATATTTGGGTAGGGGAAGGGTGGAAAAACATTTAGAATAAAATACCCTCATTACACCCGAACAGGATTCGAACTTTGATCTCCCCATCATTGATAGTCCAGTCTTTTGTAAAAGTGGCACCTTGGGATATGCTCGCCGTCTTAATTACTTTTTTACACAGCGTCATACTATTCATCCGGGCTATCCACGTTTTAACCAAGCTAACAGAATAGGAATGAAGAAAATAGAATTTGAAGACAATAATATACCCACATTTATGTTGGAAGAACCGTAGGGAAACCATTTAGGAAAAACCACCCTTCATAAGGGTCTCATATCCGGCAAAGTTTAGTTAGTATCGCAACCTCCAATTTACCGGCAAAACACTCTAAACGAACTTTATATTTCTTACGCGCGCTTGACGATTCTTGTCACATGTTTAATTACATCACCTTGACTATAAAATTGCTATAAATTTTTCAAATCTATTCAAATTAGAATTAAAACTATACAATCAAAATGTTATTCAACTAAATATATTTTACTTTTGGCTGCTTTCCATAGTAAACCCTACACTGTTAAATTATCAAATATTTATAGCTTATATTACAGTAAAATTTTAAGGATTGATGAAATTTGAAGAGTAATTTTTTTTTTTTGGAAGCTTAACTTAAACAACTCCGCATTGGGGTTTGTTTAGCTTAATGTGTCACCCTCACATTAAATTAGATTGCTAGTGACAGGGAGATTGTGGTACCGAGTCTCGATTGAGTGTTTCTCCCTAAATGGTTTTCCACTCTCCTTTAATGCAAATTCAGATACATTTCCTCTAAATTATACTTCACTCATTCTTACTACATTAATGTAATTATGTTACAGTTACAGTAAATAACTTGATCAGTTTATACAGAACTCCACCCTCTTATAAAAGGGTTAGTTGTCGACAAACTAAAAACAATCTTATCTTTAAAAGATGTTAGGATACATACAGTTTTTGGATGTGTTATTTTTTATAAGCACTTAATATACTTGATTCATTAGAAACTTGGTACTCCTCGTTATAGTGGGCTACAAACCACTCGTGTTCTATGATAACTCTCATTTTAAAATTGTTGACGAGGATGTGAAGCTTTAGAAATGGCTCAGTAGCAGTTTGAATTGGTGAGAGATGTTGAAGAAGCATGTGGAAGGGAAGAGGAGGAGGGAAGGATAGGTGGAGGAGGTCTTGAGTACACAAAAGTGCAGAGGGTAGGCAAAGAGGAGGGGGGTCCATCAGCCGACCTTTTTTTTTACACACTCAGCTCTAGTTATGTTGGTAGTGATTGATACGCACGCCACCAAAGTAATTAGTAACCGCAAGGTTGGTAGCCATTGATACTCCAGGGATTTAGTGGTCGTTATTTTGATAGCCAATGATGTACCAGGGAATCAGTGGGCGCGAAGTTGGTAGCATTAGCAGTTGCCATGGTAACCATGCTAATAGGTAGAGACATCAAAATATTGTGAGATGGTGTTTTTATAAACTCTTATTTGGCACATTAAAATGAACATCAAAATATTTTTAAAGTTCGTTGTAGCATTTTTGAATTTATCATACAAACAAGAAAATTAAACAAAGTTTAATCTTTTTCGAGAAATTGATTACTTGGCCTTTTATTTGTGAATAGTGGTCAACTATGTGTATTTTAATGAGGATTAGCAATTTTCAAATTATACACGTTTTTACTTAATAGCAGACATTGTTCTTTGCCTGAAGCTTCCAGGAAAAAATAGTACCAATCGCTCTATTTTAATGATGTTCTTAATAGTCCTATAACAAATCAAATTTCCCATCCAGAAAAATTATTTCTCTCCGCCAAAGACTATTGTTAAAGATAAAGTAAAATATGTTTGATCTGGCTATTATGGAAGTCATATTCCAAAGCTGAATATTTAAAAATTAATTATTTGAAACAAACCATGATGCCTGTTATTTACCAACTTTTAATACTGAAATCCAAATTTTTATTTAACAAAATTAAATCATTTTATTTACCACAAATAAGGCTCTCTACTAATAGGACATGGGGGCCGCCATATTGTTCAAAATCTGGCTTAGGACATTCTTAGAGTCTAATAAAAATGTTGTTCAGTGCTTTAAGATTTACTAGGTGACCTGGTGGTCTAGGGGTAAGGTGTTAGACTTCAGTGCTGGGGGTCCGGGGTTCAAACCTCACTCCCGGCACAGATTTATCTGATTCCCGAACCCTTCCTTCACCTCTGGCAAGACGTGTATTAATCACAACTTGTGAATGTG